>JAADXK010000929.1:0-13629 GCA_023337805.1 Globisporangium barbulae | reverse complement strand
GATAAACGTATAAGAATGATATACGTTTATCCTATTTTCTTAGTGCACGTTTTGAATGCCCTATTCTGTTAATTATATTTGCTTTCTGCCCGATTTGGCTCATTATCCCTCGTCCCGAACGTCAATGCAAGCGGGTATGGGTGGCAAAGTCTGGGTGGCGAGCGTCGGACGCTTGGTACAAGTGGTCTGCCTGCTGTAGGTGCGCTAGTGCTGCTATGATCTGCTGCTGCTACTGTTGTTGCTGTGGCTGCGAATGGAGAAACGCGCGCACGTGCAAGAGATGCAGACGGCCTTCTATTCTTCCTGCCGTCAGTCTGTAGCTCCTGACCTCACTCAGCAGATCGCAATAGCTCCTGACTGACTGAGCAGCGAGAGCAGACCCACGCAAGTGAAATCACTCTTCGATCATTCCCACCTGATTGACCAGTAGGTTCATTTGATTGGCGTGGGCCTTGTCACAGTCAAACTCGCTATAGAAAGGTGGGAAGAAAGAGGGAAGCGCGCGCGCGACGACGACGACGACAACAAAAGAAATCCAATGCGAGAGCCGCTGCGATGGTCCCTGCACGCTCCGGAGCCACACATCGCGCTCGGTACGGTGTTCGAGAGCGCCCAGGTGGGCGTCACGGCCGTGCAGCTCTTCGCACGCTCGGTGCAGAGGCGGCGCATCCGGCTCCAGCACCCGAGTCTGCTGACCGTGGCCACCGGCGCTGAGCGCACCGTCTCCATTAACAGCAACAACTGCACCAGCAGCCGAACGCCACAATCCATTGCTAGCAGTCAACACGCATCCGCTAGAGGTGCTACGTTGGCCGGCACTACACTCAGAGATCAGGCCGCGCACGTCTCTAGCTCTCAGCCGCCACTCTTGATCACGATCGGGTGCGAAAATGGTCCGCTCGGGTGCCCGTGGGTCGTCGACCTTGAGCGCGTCGAGAGTTCATCATCTTCGTCATTATCCTCGCAGTACCGAGTCTCCTTCCTGGACCTGAACCACGACCTACGCCACTGCACAGAGCATCAGAGCCACAGCCTCGACGGCATGGACGACAGCGACGCGGAGCTGCGGCTGCACCAGCTCTTCGCTTCACCAGTCCCCATCTCAGAGAATGTCGACAGCAACAGTCCTGAATTAGAGCTTGGAGCAGGGATTAGTAGTCTTCCAGAGGCGTTCTTCCAGCACCAGCAGCAACAGATCGGCGTTCTAGGCGGAGCTCCTGAGTTCAAATACTTACCCAGCCTCTCAGCGACACCAACAGCAGCAGAAACAAACAGTAACGGCGGCTCGGGTTTCGACAGCTTTGAGCTTGAAAAGTACGCGATCAACCATGTCGCGAGCACTTTCGCGCCGTCGCCCATGGTGGCGGGTCCGCCTTCGACCATGCTCTTTGACATGGGCACCACTGGGGGCTTTGCACCTCAGTACCATCATCATCACCACCACTCACAACAGCATCAACAGCAGACGTGGAACACAACCAGCAGCTTCCAGAACACTCTTCAGCATCAGCAGCTTAGAGAGCACCTTGGCAGTGGCCATTCGACACCTTTAGGTTCTGAGGCAATAAGGATGGGCACCTTCGACGCAACTGGGCGTAATCACAGAGATCGGTACGAGCCAGCGGCCATGTCGTCGACCGACGCGTCACCACAGCCAAGAGCACACACAACGTCCTACGCGTCGTCGTCGTCGCCAGGTTCGTCCGGCTTGTCGTCGGCTCTCGCGGAGAAACAGAGCGTGACGCTGAGCACCAAGATGCGCTGGATAAGCGCCAAGGAGGCGTCAAAGTCCGTGAACGACTACGCGCTCTTCGTGCAGAAGAAGCGCGCGCGCATGGACAAGAAGACGAGCGGCGGACGCAACAAGAAGTACATCTGCTCATGCGCGCACTGCACCTGGTTCGTGCGGCTCATCAAGGTCGCCAAGTCGGGCAACTGGAAGATCTCGTCCATGCAGCTCGCGCATTCGGACGACTGCACGGGCGAGGCCCAGCCGAGCGCGCGCCAGCTCGCCGAGCTCAACACGCTGCGCAACCGCGTGCTGAGCGCTAGCAACGACTCGAGCAAGCTCGAGATCACCCACGAAGACGAGGCCAGTGGGCGTCTTACAGCAGGTAGAAGCAGCGGTGGTGTGGGCAATGATCGCCGGCTGCTGGTGCAGACGGACTTCACGGCCGAGGGCGAGAGCCTGGGCGTCAAGATCCCCGTGCGTCTGGCGTACCGCGCCAAGAAGATCCTGCAGGAGAACTCGAGCAACGCGGCCTTCTCGACCGAGGTCATCGTCCGTGGCGTGCTGGGTCTTCCAGGGCGTGACTTGCAAGAGAAGATCGCCGAGAGCTACAAGCTGCTGCCGAGTCTGCTGCAAAAGTTCTCGGACCTAAACCCCGATTCGGTCGTGTGTCTCCGCAAAGACGAGCGCGGCCGCTTCAAAAGCGCCTTCGTGCTGCCCGCGCCACTCGCAGAGCTGCTGCCGACGTTGCAGAGCGTCTTTGGGCTCGAGATCGTTCCCTGCGGTCGGCAAATTGGCTCGACCTCAAATTCAGCAGAGCCACCGCGATACAACGGCCAGTTCATCGTGCTCCTGGGCAAGGACGGCAACCTAGACCACCGCGTGATTGCATTTGGACTCATCCCGATCCCGGACACGGAGAACGTCGCATGGTTCCTGCGGTCGCTGCACAACGCGGGCTTCCAGATGGGCGACGCCCCCGTGTTCCTCGCCTACCACCAGCTTGGTGCGCTTGCGGCGCTGCGGCGTGAGTTCCCGCGCGTGCTGCCCATGTTCTGCGTCGAGTCGTTCATCGCGACGATCGAGCAGCAGCTCGTAGGGACCGTCTCACCATTCAACCTCGAGTCTGTGACGCACCAGATCCGGCTCGCAAGCCTAGCCGAGACGCTCGAGGCTTTCCGCGCGCACATGGACGTCGTGGGTCAGCACTTCCCGTCGATCGCGAGCTTCCTGCAGAGCTTCGACGCATCACTCTGGACGTTGCACGCGAGCCGCGCCGTGAAAAAGTACCACTGGAACGCCACGGGTCTGCGAGCGTACATGAGCGTCGAGGTGCAAATCGTGGTCAAGACCAAGCGGCCTGCTCATCAGCAAAGGCAGACTGGTCGGGCCTCGCGTGGCCAGCAGCAGCAATTGTACGTTGAGGCGAGCAGCGGCTTTGACGTGCAGCGTATTAGCAGCATCCAGCTCGCGGACTTTGACACGATGGTGCCGCTCGAGATTATTTATCAGTTCCTACTGCACTACATGCACGTCGAGGCGTGTCGTGCCGTCGAGGTCGCCAATATAGCAGCAGCACAAGCAACAGGCAACTCTGTGCTGCAGTCACCGCTGCTCAGCGTGCAGCTCACGCCCGGCGCCGAGAAGCACTTCCACCAGGAACTCTTCGAGGCCGAACACGTCAAGGTGTGCACGTCCGAGGACTCCGCGGTTGCGCTCGTGCTGAGCAAGTACGCCACGAATGCGAATGGTGACGGCGGCGGCTATCGCGTGCATGTGGACGACGGGCGCTGTTCGTGCGCTGCGATGTACCAGCTGGGTATCCCGTGCCGTCACTTCATCGCGACCGCGCGCGCGTTCAAAGGCGAGAAGACGATCCTGACCAAGTGCGACAAGATCTACACCCTCACGGTATACCAAGCGGGCGTCCAGCGCCAGAGCTCGCTGGAGGACCGCATGCCGGTGCTGGGCGGGCTCAACCGCGATTCAAGTATTTACCCTGCACCGATCTACGGCAGCGCAGACGAGGCGGACAGCACGGGGGCGCCAGTTCGAAGCAGTAGTGGTGGCAGTGGCAAGCGTCGTGCGCGAGACGACTGGGGCGCTGCTTTTGGGGATAGCGCTGCTACTGGTGCGGCGATGGCGAAGCGCACGCATCTGCCGTCAGGCTCTGTCGTTGGTGCTAGCGCAGAGAGTGCTCGTGGGAATAGCAGCCGTAGTGGCAGCGCGAGCCAGCAGCAGCAGCAGCAGCCGTCCGCGGATCTGGTCTTTGACAACTGTATCGTTTAAGTGTAAAAGCTAACTAATACCAGTCCCCTCGTCTAAAAAAGTTATTGGCATCCGTCGACTCGAAAGCACTAGTGCATTGGTGGATGTCATCTCCTTGCACGAGGCGAAGCAAATACGCTCATGCTTGTGCAAGGTGGTGGCGGGAATCTCATGCTGCAAAGAGCGTGTGGTCCACACAGCATGGCGCGTTTCCACCGCACTGCACACCACCAAAATCGTCGCCTTTTACGCATTTAACCAGACGCTGGCTTGTGTTTCATATTGACATCAGGTAAATACGGACTAGGCTCCCAACAAAATTATTTGTTGGCAGTTCCGCATCTTGGTTAAAGTATGTCTTGAAAGTGTTGGGTGGAGGCCCAACGAAAGGGCCACAACCTCATATTTCAGCAATCTATACTTATGTTTTATATATTTCAATTGACACGGCACATTTTGGATTAATTTTTTTTTCTAAATATCGATTTGATGCATATATTCCTGATAATCAGCGTAAAATACCTACGCGACGTGAGGCCCGGCTGGGCCAGGAGCTCCTGAGGCTCCCCCCTCTTGCCGGTGGTTTCTTTGCCTTGGCGGCCGGGCATTCGCAATTGAATTCGTGGTCCGCATCCGCTCATCAAGCATGCTGTCCAAGGTGCTCCGCCCCGCCCCGCTCCAGGCCAAGAGCCTGCTCTCGCGCGCGCAGTCCGCCGCGGCCTCGAGCCTCAACTACCCATCGTACGTGCTCAACGCGCCGGCCACCGAGGTGACCACGCTCGCCAACGGCCTGCGCGTGGCGTCCGAGGGCTCGCATGGCGAGACCGCCACGATCGGCGTCTGGATCGGCGCCGGCTCGCGCTACGAGACCGCGCAGAACAACGGTGCGGCGCACTTCCTGGAGCACATGGCCTTCAAGGGCACGGCCAAGCGCACGCAGCAGCAGCTCGAGCTCGAGATCGAGAACATGGGCGGCCACCTGAACGCCTACACGTCGCGCGAGCAGACCGTGTACTACGCCAAGGTGTTCAAGAAGGACGTGCCGCGCGCCGTGGACATCCTCTCGGACATTCTGCAGAACTCGAAGCTCGACGACGCCGCCATTGAGCGCGAGCGCGACGTCATCCTTCGCGAGATGGAGGAGGTCAACAAGCAGCAGGAGGAAGTGATTTTCGACCGCCTCCACGAGACCGCCTTCATGGGCAACGGCCTCGGCCGCACCATCCTCGGACCGATCGAGAACGTACGTGATGCGCCTATGTACTCATTCATTATATGTGGGACAGATGCAGTAACCATTTGGTTGTGCGATGTGATGTCTTGTGTCTGAACGCTATGTAGATCCGCAACCTGAAGAAGGCAGACCTTGAGGACTACATTGCCACTCACTACACTGCCCCACGCATGGTGGTAGCCGGTGCCGGCGCTGTGGACCACTCGCAGCTCGTGGATTTGGCCAAGAACGCGTTCGGCAACCTGCCAACGGAGCCAAAGGTGGCGCCAACGCTCGAGCCCGTGCGATTCGTCGGCTCGGACGTCCGCATCAAGGACGACGAGCTCCCAGTCGCTCACATGGCGATCGCGTTCGAGGGCTTCAGCTGGACCAGCGAGCACGCGTTCCCGCTGCTGATCATGCAGACGCTGCTCGGCTCGTGGGACCGCACGTCGGGCGCCGGCATCAACATGTCGTCCAAGCTGGGCCAGGTGGTTGCGGAGAAGGAGCTCGCGCACTCGTTCATGGCGTTCAACACGTGCTACCAGGACACCGGTCTCTTCGGCGTGTACGCGGTCGCGGACCAGTACAAGTTGAACGACCTCACGTGGTACACCATGGAAGCTCTCGTGCGTCTTGTGCACAAAACCTCGGAGGAAGAAGTGGAGCTCGCCAAGACCCAGCTCAAGGCCAACATGCTCATGCAGCTGGACGGCTCGTCGCCGATCTGCGAAGACATCGGCCGCCAGCTGCTCACCTATGGCCGCCGCCTGACCCCAGCGGAGATCTTTGCGCGCATCGACGCCGTGGACGCCGCTGCCGTGCGCAACGCCGCGGACCAGGTCATCAACGACAAGGAGCACGCGCTCGCCGCCACGGGTCCGATCCACGAACTCCCAGACTACACCTTCATCCGTCGTCGCTCGTACTGGCTCCGATACTAGGTGAGCCAGCGAGTTCCACCCGGCCGCTTTTCCATCGCGACTGATCCCCGTTCTACAACATCCATCCCTTTGCACAGCGTCGTGTCGAGGTGAGAGACACGCTACGTGTGCTGCGTTGAGCTGGAGACTGGCTGTTCTTCATACTCCAATCCCCTCACCAATAGATGACTGGATGCGATGAAGAAAAAATTGCGAGTTAGTCGGTCGGGGACAGGAGGAAGAGAGCTGTCGGGTGTAGCTGTTTGCCTTGAGAGAATATCCCGACCATCGACATACAAAAGAGAAAATAAATACAAGAGAGAAACAAAACACACACACTTGCCTTGATCCAACATCACTACCTCGTTACCAAGGGCTCCCTTGCAGCTGCGATCTGCGCATGCTGCGGTTTCTCCCAGAAGCTCTGCTGCGTGCGGTGGTTGAAATAGTACCACGCGCCAAAGTCCGCGTCGAACACTTTCTGAAGCGTGCCCGTTGCGAGGTCTCGCAAGAACAAGCGCATCGCTCGGTTCCGGTAGAGTCGCTGGATCGCCTGCGCTGCTTGATGGTGCTCTGGGAAAAATGGGTCACTTGGCTCGGCATTTTCAATCTCTTGAGCAGGCTTGGGGAGATCAGCAAGGTCGTGGTCGCCCAGCAGAACAGGTTTCTCCCACTGGCTCTGCTTGGTTCGCTTCGAGTAGTAGTAGTACGAATTCGAGTCCGGATCAAAGACCTTTTCGTAGACCTCTGCTAGCAGGTGTCTCAGAGCTGCTCGGCCAGCTCTTCGGCGATAAAGGGACTGGATGCGGACGGCTGCCGACTCCAAAGAGCACGGGGATGGTACCACACACGCGTCAAAACCGGCTGGAGCGTTCTCGAGACTCTGATTCGACCGGCTGCTGCCAAGTCGAGACTTGTTCGTGGTCTCGATGCTTGTCGCAGCAATAGCATCTTTCCATCGCAAGGCTTGCTTGAACTTCCGGAACGCTTTCTGGATCGTCAGTACTGCTTGGAGATTCGAGATAATGCCGTCTTGCTGCTCGGGTTCACTACTCCTTCGGCGTTTATGTCTCTTTCTCTTCTTCCTCAGACTCATCTTCGTCGATTGGCTGATCTCTCCGTGTGTGGGCAAATGCGAAATCCTGTCGTCAAGAACGTGGTCGGCCGTCACTTTATCGCCAGAGTTGTCGCTGCAGGTGCGCTCGTCGGCGCTGTTGTCGTTGGCGAACCTGTTTGCATCGCCGCTTGCTTTCAGCTCCTCGAGTCGATCGCGCACAGAGACGAGTTTCGCTTTGTTCATGAACAGTTTCTTCTCGAGTGCAGCCAGTTTCAGCTCTAACTGAGTTAAGCGAGGAGATCTTCTATGCTTGCTAACATTGCCTCCTGTTTGATATTGCTGATTCTGCTGGATGTTGAGCTGAACTTGCTGCTTGAGGAAGCTCATGCATCGCTCGTCCGCATCAATCTCAGCGACCAAGATGATCTCGGTGGCTTGAAACGACGACACGGCTTCATCGAGGCACGGCCCCCACAACGCACAGTTCTTCGCTGTCGACGCTCGCACCTCTCGACTCGCGTTCTTCTGTGCATCGGACATGACAATGCCGTCGCAGATGGCATGACTTGTCTTCCTCAATTGCTGAGACTGGATGTGCTGAGACGATATCCCAATTGGAGGCAGATGCAGCACTTGTTCACCTGAGTCGGTTTCATGAGTTGACGATGTTTCGATCTGCGCTTCACAGGCTAGATCATCTCGCCGATTTCGCTGTACTAATCGAGCGCTCTGATTGTTGCTGCTGTTGCAGCTCTCTGATAATGAAGTGGGTAGTGGTTTGAGACCTCGTCGTTGACCCAAGTACCGAGCTTCGTGATCCTTGGCAAAGTGCTTGAATCCTCGCTTGTCATGTCGAGGCAGCACAACGTTGTTGTTCACAACCGTCGTGTGTAATATGGGATCGTTGCTTCCCCAGAACCAGCTTCCACCTGGGGCGTCTTGATCATCTTGGGCGCTTGATATATCTCGGTCACTCAAAGCAAGTTGCAAAAATGCGGCCGTACCAGCGCTTGATCCCATTTCAGTACCGCCACGCATTAACTCTCGTTCGCTGTCTTCGCACCGCCGACGGCGTCCGCACTGATCACAGAACCTGGCGTCGTGTGAAAGAACTGTATTGCAGCTCCCGCATCTCTCGCTGTCGCCAGCATCGCTTGTGTCTCCAGGAAAAGCTCTGGAGCTGTGTCGACTTTGCCGCCTGCGCGTCTTCGATGCAGACTTTTTCGACATTTTCGATTCATCGATCCCAGCGATTTTCCTTTGCGAATTCACTCTCGCACAAGCGACGATGCTGATTCTTCTCGAGAAGTCTGGGTGATCAGGGAACTCGTGAGCCTGGTGGGCATCCCATTATTATCTGTTCTTTCTGGTCCGAATGGGATGCGCAGAAGCTCTCGTCCAACCTGATACTGGCCGGAGATAGGATCCAAAACCGATCTTTCGATCGCAGATTTAGAAACAATCTCCGCCTTATGAAGGCACGATCCTAAGCAAAACCGGTGCTGGGGCTCAGCAAAAGGCTCGTTGCTTGCTTCATCGTCACTTTGAATTTTCTCGATTGTTGCGAACGAGTCGCCTGCCTTGTACGAAGCCCCGAGTGAACATGGAAGCGGTCGGTCTGGATGAGTTTGGTCGCGAGCACTTTGTTGTGGAAGCGGCGCCTGGACGTCTCTGCATGACGCTAGGAGAGACCGATCAAGGGTTCGTCGTCGTCCGTGGGATCGATACGCTGACGCAAGAAGACTTTGCTTCATGGGACGAAGTAGATCGAAAGCGCATGCAGCTGCTCCGGCAAACCGTGAGCGTTGGTGACCGGCTCATTGCAATCGAAGGCGAGGATGTCGTCCACTGCAGTCCACGAGAGGTCAGCGTACGCCTGGGAAAGCTCGCAGCGAAGAACAGACACCTGACGTTTGCGCGGTACCACACGTCGCACTACGACAGGAAGAAGTACGACGTCGAGAAGCTCGTGCTCGTTCATGCTCCAAGAGGGCCGCTTGGATTGCTGATCAGCGAGCTGGTGCGTTACGGAGCTGTCATCGACGGATTCCAACAGCTTCCAGACGGATCGACAAGCAAGCTAGCAAGAGATCCGAAGATCCATCGCGGCTGCCAAATCGTTAATGTGAACGGCGTCGACGTGTCTTGCTCACCTCGCGAGAAAGTGATCGAGCTCCTCGCAAGCCTACGAGACCAAGAGAAGGAGATCATCGTCTACCGCACGGCGCCTGAGACGTGTGACAAGTTCATCCAAGCTGAGTACGCTTCCGTTGATGTTCTGCAAGGGTTCTCGTTTGACGAGTCGGAGAATTTCAAGTGCGTGGTGGCGACAACTATAACTCCGGCAACGAAGGCGACTCTCGTCCAGGGAGACGTGCTCGTCGGCGTCAACGACACGGACGTGTCCTGCTTGAATCGCCGAGACGCGCTTGCGATCCTCAGCTCTGCGCCATATCCTCGAACACTGTACTTCTATCGATCCAGAAACGTTGATCTCCCCGAGTGTCACAAGATTCGAATCGAATCGGGGCCGTTTGGACTCAACCTGGATGGAGCCCAGCTGGAGAACGCTGTCATCGCTGGCTTCACCAGCTCTGAGGACGCGAATCGACCAGTCTTCAAAAACTGTGCGTCGTTTCTTCCTGGGAGTCGCATCATCTCGATCAATAAGCTCTGTGTTGTGCACCACACACTTGCGGAGGTGTCAAGCATCCTTCTGAAGCTGAAAATGTCGCCCAAAGACATCATCGTTGCCAATGAGCCACTCGTGGCTGCACTGAAGAAGCGACGCTCACTGGAGATGGTCAGCGTACCGAAGGGGCCGCTCGGAGTTCACTTTGACGGCGCGAGGTCAGACCAAGCGCGAGTTGCTGGCTTCTACCCGATGCCAGATGGACTCCGAGGCTCGGTTGAGATGTGTTGCCGTATTCCGATCGGATCGTCGCTTCGAAGTATCAACAACATGAACGTGTCGTGTTTGAAGCTTGGGCAAGTCACCGACTTGCTGAAGAAGCTTAGCGACGTCCCGAAAGAGCTCTGCTTCCACGTTCACGACGAAGTCAGCGGTGTCAACACGAAAGTGGTGCACGTGCGAGTTCCACCGGGTCCACTGGGTATCGATCTGAAGAGCAGCATCTCGAACAAAGTGATCGTCGACCGCTTGAACCAGGACCCGTCGCTCGGATCCACTTTCATCCTCGACCACGGTGGTGTCGTCCCAGGCTCGGAAATTGTCGCGATTGATGGGGTCAGCGTCACCTCGCTGGAGCTCTCCGAGGTCACGCAGCTTTTGCGAATGCTCGCATCCCACGAGAAGATTATCACGTTCAGTACCACACACGAAGCGTACGCGAATATGCTGAGTGAATCACGCACACCTGGTTTGAGGAGCGTCGCTGTCGTTCAATCACCGCTGGGGATCGAGTTCGAGCCCAGCATGACCCAGAAGGCAGTCATCTCCGCCTACACCTCGTCGGGCTCCAGCAAATCAGCGAGCGGGCTGCGAGAAGCCGACATCCCCATCGGCAGCAGACTTGTTGCCATCGATCAAGTGGACCTCCGCGCGCTTGATGTGCCACAAATTGTCACTATCCTCAAGGACTTTGCAGGGATCTCGAGGACACTGGTGTTTGACACGACATCTGCGCAATCAAAGGCGCCTCCGTCGCCCACTCTTGCATCTCAAGCTAGCGGCACTGGGCTACTCGGCAACAGCAGCCCAGTCAGTAGCCCTCAAAAGCAGGCTGGTGTGCAATTTGAGCTCCCAGGAAGTCCGTCAACCAGCACTACTTCGCCACTTCATCGAAGGGACACCGCCTCAGCGGCTCTGGGGACCGCATCTACGACTCAGAAGGTACGTTCTCAGTTGCAGCCCACTTGTATGATTTCTGCGTTTTGACATCGCGTTTTCTCTCGCTTTCTCTGTAGGATTTCTCCTTGCCACCTCGAGCTTCAGCGTCGCCATCCGCGCCAGCACCTTCGCCGTTGCAGCTAGCGCCACTGTCAATCAAACCGCTCGAAGCACTGAAATCCATGTCGCTGACAAATGTGTCGTCCAAGACGGTGAGTACTCAATTGGCCATTATTGCGCGCACGCTCACGGAGATACGCGCTCGTGTCTTACCACAACGATCTCATCCCTTGTTTGTTGATGTCATACCAGATCGATCAAAAACAACAAGAGCAGCGCGAAGGTCAGCAGCTGAGCCCACCCAAGACGGAGTACATGATCAACATGGTGAGCAATGCGACTTGGACTTAAGCACGTCTACTGCAAACGATGTCACTCTCACACACGTCGACACATTCACTCTCTCTGCAGTCTTCCTGGACAGGCTTACGCTCTCTGAACCGCATGACAGTCGATCTACAAAGCTTGTCGCTGCAGATCACGTCCGCCAAAGCGTCGTCGTCGCCGAAGCCAGGCGGTAAGTCGAGCGCGAGCACCACGGTGCTGTTCAGCGAGATCGTGTCGCTGGACTTTGGCAAGAAAGGCGAGAACAGCGGCGCTGGTGCTGCGCAGATCGTCATCACGCTCGCGAAGGGCAAGAAGACGCTCGAGCTCGATATGCGCTCGCGCGACGAGCGCCAGGAGTTCTACACGCTCATGACGTCGCTCGCGCCCGCACTGCGTCAAGTTCAACAGTGAAGCTGAAGCGCAGCATTGCATTTCACCTGCATTCTATATCATAGGTTCAGCTTCCAAAAACACGCTTGTCTTTAAAAGATCGTCTTAAACACGATTGCCTTAAACACGATCGTCTTAAACACGCTCAGGAGCAGCCAAGCCAACTCGGCCAGCGCGCGTCATAAACAGACCAAGCGATGGCTCCCACGCAGGGCGACAAGGTGGAGTTCGTTGGCGTCTTTGCCGGTGGGGACGACCACTCATCGGGAGAGCAGACGCCCGTGGGCTTCCAGGACACGCCCGGCCAATGGTACTCGGCCATCCAGCGCAAGCGCGGGTTCACCGCTGCGGTCGACGACGGCGAAGCCACGCTGCGCGACAGTCAAGAGACGCAGCCGCAGTCCAACGCGGCGGCGGACGCGGCCACCGAGCCCGTAACCCAAGCAGAGGAAGGAGACAAGCCGCCAGTGTTTGTGTACGCAGCGGGGTCTCTTGGTGATGAGAACGGTCGTGATGGTCGCTTCCGTCACCAACAGCAGGAAGAAGACGAGATTGATGAAGACGAGACGCAGATTATCATGTCGTTATCGCAAGATCACTATGGTGAGTGCGTGTGTGTGGTTCTCTGAATGCCTTTATATTGGTGTTCAGGCCAAGACTTACTGGTGCGAGTTGTATGGAATAGGTGGACGCTCGGCGGCTTCCAACCGTAAGATTGAGGAAGAAGAGCTCGTTGTCTCGAAAGTAGTCGGTGATGCGGTCCGCAGCGCAAGCGACGACGAGGGTGCAGATTCCGACATGTCGGACGATATGCTCGCACATGATGGGTCCATTGACGACATTTCGACATTCGCAGCGAGTTTCCAGCAACAACGTGATGCAGATGCCGGGGAGCAGAGCAAGAAGAAGAAAGCGCCCGTGAACGTCTATCGGCCGCGGACCCAGTTCCGACAGACGCCTACACATTCAGTCGAAGAAGACATGAGCAGTAGCAGTGGAGCTGAAACGGAGGTTGAAGGCGAGCCCGAGGGCGAACTGGAGGGGCTGTACCCTCTTTCTATAGTCGCCAAAGCTAGTCTACAACAGCGAAAAGACGCAGCTCGACCAATAGCAGCCAGACTTGCTCGACAACGGTCCATGTCGGAGCATTCGACTGCCAGTGAGAAGGACGACGACACAAAAAAGCAAGATGAGAACGGTAAGAACCGACCGCAATGCTTCCGCCTTGACAGCATCGGGAACTCGCGAGCGTCCGAGCGGCGGAACTCCACAACCAACGACACGACCAACAACGACGACGAAGTGCCCGTCGACACCACAAAGACAGCGACCGGGGATGCTACGAAACCACAACAAAAGTCGACCAGGAACTCGCCCGTGAAAAGTAAACGAGCAGCCGCTGCGACATCGAAAGCCAAGAAAACGCAACAGAATGAGGACTCGTCTCAGTCCAGTACGGCAAGTGCAGCTGACAAGGTGACGGCTATCTCTATGCAAGAGTCACATGCAGACGTCTCTGAGAAGGCTCCAGGCTTGCCGCCCAAGCCTGAAAAAGGTAAAGCGCCGCGCAAGAGTTCGGCTGCAGAGACTCCTGCTGGTCGAAAGCGACGGCTGGGTAACAGTTCGACTCAGGACACCGAGGCATTTCAAGTGCAAGAGGAACAGATCCGAATCATCCTCACGGGACTCGAGCCCACGCCAGCAATTCGCAAGAAGATCAAATCGGTCAGCAGCGCGGCGGTGTACGAAGACGACATCGAGAGAGCCACGCACGTGATCGCACCAAAGAACCAGCTCAAGCGCACTGTCAAG
>JAADXK010000928.1:0-13637 GCA_023337805.1 Globisporangium barbulae | reverse complement strand
CCATCCGTATCAATTCCATGCGCAAGAAGCCGCGGAAGCAGCGACAGCAAGTTGGCTTCACAGGCACGCGGCAGACTCCAGAACTGTGGCAGTCCGCTGCCGAGGCAGTCGCTGATCAGCGTCGCGACGTGCGGTAGCGCGGCGATTTGAGGTGCTGTGCCAGCATTCTGCAGTGCGATCAGCACAGTCGTGAGGGGTGGTAGGTGATGCGGCGGAAGCGGCGTCATTGACGGCGACAGCGTTACCGGAGAGCGGGGATGCGAATGCATTGATGTGCGCATGGCGTCTTGGAAAGTGAGACCCAACCACAGTAGTGAGGCAAAACGTGAATGAATCAGCTTGTTTGAGAAATCTGTTCAGTAAAGAATGCGAGAAGGGTGGGGTAGAGAAGTCCGCCTTCTCGTCAAAAATCAAGGTGACAGTAATTGCATACCGTCTGTGGCTGGTAGATGAAGTTGCTGGCTTATCCATGGGGCGTGTTGTACAATGGAGTCTGCTTCAGCTATCTCCTGAAGCGCATCCCCGCGAGAACATCTCGAGCATTGGACTATTCCCTTCTTCGATGGAGTCTGCGAAAAGTGACAAACCTAGACTAACGTTAGCTCAAACACCATTCGGTTGCGGCTCGCACACGTCCAGTCACAACAAGTGTTGTGTCGTGCATCCTTCAAACTGATTCTCTGGAGTTATATCTCAGCTTCAAGACGATCGCAATGCTAGCCTCGTTGCATGCATGAAGGTTCGCAATTGTACAAAGTGCTGACTGTCTTGAATTCACGTTGACAGGAGGTCTTTGAGTCCTTACTAGTCGTTCGTCGGACAGTTCGACGTCGTGCTCTTTTTACACGCGAATTGCGACCGAGACTGCGTGCCCGATGTGATTTTCGGCGATGAGGTGCTGCTCAAGAACCTCGAACTCGCGCAGTAGCTGTCCGAAAGCGGTGCACATCGAGTGGGTATCAATGCCCTACAAATCCGTACCTGCACGGCTGGAACACATTGCGGAGAGCGCAAGCCTCTCCTGTCTTTGGGTCTCCGAACACGGGTAACGGTATGCTTGAATCGAGTTTGTGGTGTCCAAGTGGCCAATTGCTTCATGTACTTGGATGACACCTCGCCACATCTCGACATCTGAAGTATCGCATTTCAAAAGCTCCCTGTATTGTAAGTGTCTGGATTCATAAAGCGCCATATTTATTCAAGGTAAAAAAAATGATGCGGTACGTGGTGTGGGCCACACACCTCGAACCCCGACACCGGCACAGCCTCACTCGCTCATTCGCCTTCCAGCAATTGATTGACAAGCAAGAGCGCAATGGCGTCGC
Organism: Globisporangium barbulae; assembly: GCA_023337805.1. Classification (NCBI taxonomy): domain Eukaryota; phylum Oomycota; class Peronosporomycetes; order Pythiales; family Pythiaceae; genus Globisporangium; species Globisporangium barbulae. The sequence goes on along the minus strand of JAADXK010000928.1, from coordinate 12,312 downwards.
CACGAGTCGTGCGCGCGCTCTACCAGTGAGCCACGCACCACTATGCTTTGCCTCGCTTAAATGGCACATGCGCTCACTGTCTCTCTGTCTCTTACTATGCTCAGGTCGCTGCTGCTCTCGGCACGGCAACTCGAGGCGGACCTCGGCGCCGGCCACACGCTCTTTAACGCCGTGCGCTCGGGCGCGACGGACTCGTACGCGGGCGTCAAGAGCGACTGGCAGCGCGAGCGCAAGTTCGAGAGCCGTTTTGCTGACATGCAGGCGGCCCACAAGTGGCGCCGCAAGCGCGCGTTCGTCACGCTCGTGCGCTCGCAGTTTGAATTGCCCGTCGACATCGCTGACTCGCGCGCCGTGGACCAGCGCCTTGATGCCGGTACGTGCTAGCAGGATGAGCGCATCATGTCGATGCCATGGTGTATTCATGTAAGTATGCACTGCATTGTGGAATGCAGCGTTTGCTGCGCTTCGAGACGTGGACGACCACAACGCCGTGGTGCGCAACTTGGCGGCACGAGGCGCCTTCCAGCCAAAGGTGAGTTTGCTGCTTGAATGCACAACCCATGACGAACGAGATATCACAGTCGCGAATTGGCTGTTATGATGTATGCGTACGCTCTTAGAACCGAACGGACGCAGTCAAGTTCTTTGTGGGCGACGTCGTTCTGGTGGAGGACGTCGGGCAAGGTGTCGTCACCGGGTGGACGGTCGCGCGCTCCCATGCGTTCGCAGACTTACACGTCACGTACGAGATCTTACCCCACAGCAAGCACAATCGGTACGTGTTGTTCTAGATCACTGCATGGGTAACGCTACTTGGTTGCCAACCAAGCTTTGGCATTGTTGTGATGAGTTGAAAGCTGACCAACGACATACATATTTTGGTATGTGCAGAAATGCAGGACGACTTCATCGAGTCGCGCAGGAAGACGTTGAGCTCGCCGCTACCTCTAACGTTCGTGGCTTCGTTTTATCTCATCTCACCCAGTGATCGGCATGCAGGCTTATTAACATGATAATTCTCCTTATATTGCAGCCTGTGAGCAATCCGTCGCTTCTTCTGTACTTTGACGGGTTCGAGAACGGCCGCCACGTTCCGTCGGCACCACTCGCGCGTCGCTTTCCAGATGACGCTGCTGCTATTGCTGCTGCTGCTTCTTCAAATGCAGTATCAGAGGACCATGAGCTCGCTTACACACCCTCGATCATGCAGCTCCAGTCAGCAGACGAGAGCCAGCTTCTCCGATACTTGAGATGTGACGATGCGACCGTGATCCAGTTCGCCACTGCGGCGCTGGAGGGCAAATGGATCGGCGCATCGACGGATCAGGCGCAAACCCTTGTCCGCGAGTCGCTGAGGCTCATGGACATGGGCGAATTCAAGAATGCGCGCGACCTGCTACTACGCGTTGTGGAAGACGAGGACCTGGAGTACGCGTACGCGTGGAGCAAGCTGGGCATGGCCGAGTTCCGAGCAGGTTTGTGTGTGGGAGGCATATATTACAATATGTTATAGATGACAAATGTCTGACTTTTGGATGGATATTGTTGATATTTACAGGAGATGCCGAGCAAGCCTTGCGTTACTACGAGACTGCGCTAGAGAAGAACCCGCAGCTTTTGGACGCGCTGGTTGGACTGGGCACGTGCGCCACCAAGCTCCAGAAGTGGAGCGTCGCCCACAGTGCCGCCGTGCGCCTGATGCGTCTGCAGCCTGAAAACGAGGTTGCGCGGATCCTGCTGGAGAACGCCATTCTGTCCTCACTGTAAGGGGACCATATGGGCGGAATAGAACCATGATAGATAAACGAGTGCTCTGTGTGTTGAACCACGGACACGTGCGGATTGATTGACACAACGAGTTCGTCCATACGTAAATGCCGTGCTTCACCATATATGTCCTTTGTATCATCTGTTCGTGTTTCTCTTGTCTTGTTCAGTTCTGTGTGGTTGACTCGTTCATACTGCTGAACGGCAGTATGAACTGGAGCACCTCTGGCCACACGGACAATGGTGAAAATGTCCAGATCCACTAAGGCGCGTCGGCCGGCTCGTACCAAACGTAGTTCCACATGATGTGGCCATGCGGCACGGCATCTTCATGGTGTAAGCTTCTCGCAATGTGGCTCAGCTCGCATAGCATTGTATTGCATTCTCATGTACGAAGCCTCACCACCAGCTCTTTGTAATCATTGAAATGAAGTTTCTTTCATGTTGCTAGCGACTTGTAGAGTGGAGGCTATGGAGTGCAACAGATGCCTTGATGAGCTCGCTGGAACTCCGCGCTCTTCGGCGCAAGCGAATCATTCATGAGCGCACACCGCCGCCCATGCTCTCGGTGGTAGTGTCTTCGACGGACTGCAAACGAACTTTCCCACGCTGTTGTCGTACTTGATCGCCATAGTTGTCGCGCGCGTGCGGCAACCACAACTCGGCCGTCCGCCACACGTTTCTACAGCGCTGCATCGTCCACCTGCCCGAGATGCTGTTCTCGTCTAGAGCAGCAGCAGCGCTATCGACAGCTCTATCAGCAGCTACAACAGCAGAAGTCGGTGTTGATGATGAAGACGCCGCCGCTCGCCAGCTCGAGACACTGCAGACGCTAGTGGCGCGGCCATGCGTGGGCGCCAAGAACGGCGACTTCATGGGCGTCACCAGCTAACCGGGCAAGATCCTCGAGCTCGCCAACGACGAGGAGCATCAAATCCTCTATTCGCTATGCAGATCGTGTCGCTGGCCGTCGTGCTGCGTGAGGAGTCAGCGTTCGTGAACCTCGTGGCCGTGCCGTCCAACGACATCCGCTTCTATCTCACAGTCTACTCGCGCCGCACGTACACGGTCAGGAACGCAATCCCGCGCGCCAAGAACCCCAACAGACTCGAGATCGGGTATATTCGCCTGCCACCGCCGGTCATCTCGGACGCGCTACCGTACCACAGCAAGGAGAACATGCAGCCTGGGTACGTGCCGGGCAAGTCGCCGTCGTCGGTGCACGTGACGTTCCACCGCAAGGGCGTGTTTTGGCAGTGGACGGCCGCAAGGACTAGCAGGACCAGCTCATGGGCATCGCGCACGAGTCGATCACGACGTCCATCCGACGCAGGCGACGTCGCGCAAGCCGACGTTCCGCGAGTCTGGCTCGCTCGACTCGTGCATCAGCAAGGTCGTGCAAACTTTACTCCTCCCCTTAGTTTCGAAAATTACAATATAGGTGACTTGACGCTCGTTAGGTTGGTAAAAGGTCAATTCCGCTAGCTTCCTGCGTACCTATCGTGTGCTCAAATCTGTCTGACTCGCATTCTCACAAATTCCAAGATCTGACACACACACACACACATCAATACGAGCAGCATGGCGGACGACGAAGCACGCATCGCCGCCGGCGTCAAGAGCCGCGCGTCGCAGGTGAAGATGCTCGTGGCGCAGCGCAAGAATGAGGAGGCCGTACGCGCGGCGCTCGAGGACCCGCCGCTGTTCGCCAAGTCAGACGCGCTCAAGGACGAGAACGCGCAGAGCGTGCTGGCGGCGCTGCTCGCGTGCAACAAGGGCGAGATGCAGCGCGTCATTGACTCGCTCAGCACGGACTTGGAGGACAACCTGATGAAGTACCTCTCGCGCTTCCTCGCGCTTGCGTCGCAGAGCGCTACGATCCTCGAGTGGTACCAGAAGCTCGCGGCCAAGGCCGGCGCCGGCTGCATCATGCGCTCCTTCACGGACCGCAAGCAGGTCTGAGCGGCCTGTATAACAACTGGAACGCACGAATGCCAGACTACCGACGCATGATAAATGACGATAATGATACTTCAACCAACGAAATGAAAGTGTTGATACATGGCAAACACATTCGATTGGGGAGAGATTAATTTATTGGCCCGGTTGTCGTCACGGACTGGTTACTTGTGCTCTACAGCAGGTTTCGGATGAACGTTGTGATCTCCTGCATGGCCTCGTCGTCGGCATTTGCTGTGAGACCCCCGAGGATCGTGAAGTGGTTACGCTTTCGGATCACCTTGTGCTGCACCGATTGCTGTTGCATAACACATCACAGTGTGAGAATGATCATCAACATGAAATCCACATGTTACTATCAACAGCAAAACACTCACATGGCCTGCGGCGATAAGCCACTTTTCCAGCTCCTGCGCGTCTTCGCCAAAGTGGAAGTCCTCCTCAGCGGTCAAGAGCAGGAGCGGCGTGCGCACGAGCGGCGACGACTTACCCTCCTTCGTGAGCGCCGAGATGATCGACGCCTCGCGCCACTGGTCCACGCGCTCGCCAAACGCAGGTGTCACCTATAACAAACATACACCAGTTCATGAGTCTGATGCCAGCATGCTGTACTGTAAAACAGCATATCCACATAGCGTACCACGAACGAGCCGTAAAAGGCGGTGTTGGCGATGCGGACGATGTTGTAAACGCCGGAGATGCCCACCGCGCCTTTGACAAACGCGCTCACGTCGGTCTCCATGCCGACTGCACGAAGGTACTGCGGATCCGCAAGCAGTTGCATCACCAAATGCGCACCAGCGCTGTGTCCGATCAGCACCAGTTGGTCGGGATCTCCTCCATACTGTTCAGATAGGCAGCAACACGCGTTCAGCAGCAACGCACGAGTACCAAGAGGTATGTAAGGAACATGTACCTTGTCAATGTTGCTGTGGGTCCATCGCACAGCTGCTGCAACATCGAGCGTATGCTCTGGATGTTGAACCTGTTATCGTAATACAGTCACGAGAGAGCATTGAGCTCTCAGACGACTGTCGAATTCCGACACCACTACCATTTGCAACTGACGTACGTACTTCTGGCGACAAGCGGTAGTTCACAGAGACGCCAACGTACCCAGCGCGCACGAACGCTTGGTCAATGCCGTTATTCAATGCGCCGGCCTTGTCCCCGCGCTGCCACGAGCCGCCGTGCACGAACACGCACGTCGGGAGCTTGCGTCGCGGCGATTTTTTTCCTGGGATAGCAATATCCTGCCACGATACAAACGCAATGAGTACACTTGCGCACATCATGCTAGAGAGACGCACGTGGACAGTCGCACCAGCTTGTGCTTGTTGTGCCTCGTAGTCGTGTACGCGACGTCCTTCCACTCGAACGGGCTCAGCAGCGGCAGCGTGCGCCATCGCAAGCTCCCCATGTTCAACTGACTGTGATTGCCAACTGTGCGAGCTCGTTCACAAGTTGAAGTCAGATAACGTATGGCTCTTTACATCAGCAAATACGAGCTACATGTGCGCTTTTTCCAGCGGAATAACAACTAGGGTACCCATTACATTGTCAGGTTACTATGGTTACGTACTAGGTACTGTATTGTATCTAGACGATTAAGTACGAAAAGAGCCCAGCGTTTTGTTGGGGAGGTCGTCACTTCCAACAAGCAACAAGCGAAATGGCGCGAGCAAGCGTGCGTGATGCCTGAGTGACGCGCCTCCTTCTCTCTTTATGATGCGAAGAACCAGCTGATCAACTAACACTTTGTGACTATGCGTATCTGTTGTGCTTGGGGTGTGAACAGCACCGCGCGTCGATCCAGTTCCCGAACGCGCACAGCGACGGCATCTGGAGCACGTTCTGGACCGCGAACGACAAGATCCTGACGGGCTCCGTTGACGAAGTGGCGAAGGCATGGTGCGTCCCTATCTCTGATTGCTCTTGGCTATAATGCGCTTGTAATAGCATCACATGCTGCAATGTAATGTGCGTGCGGGTTAATGCTTCACTTTGCGTCTTATAGGACCGTGACGAAGGACTCGATCATGGTCGCGCAGCAGTACCCAGGTCACGTGCTCGGCACGATCGCGATCGTCGGTAACAAAGAGGGCTCACACGCTGTCACGAGCTCGCTCGACTGTCAGATTCGCGTGCTCAACCTGTCGAGCGGTGCGGTTGAGAAGACGATCGACGCTGGCCCCGGCGAGCTCTGGCAGATCGCGTATAGCCCCGACGAGAGCCGCCTGGCGTCCGGCAGTCAGCAGGGCAAGATCAACCTCTTCGACCTCGAGGCTGAGAAGCTCGTACAGGAGATCACGACTCAGGCCAAGTTCGTGCTCAGCGTCGCCTACGTACGTATTGTCTTGCATGGTGATGCTGGTGTTTGCTGTGAGTTGACCATCAAACTGACGTTTGGCTTATGCGCATTTAACAGTCGCCGAATGGAAAGCACGTCGCCTGTGGCGGCTTTGACGGCTTCGTCGGCGTGTACGACGTGGAGACTGGCTCGCTCGTTCACAAATACGAAGGTGGGGAGCTATTTTCCCTTTTGGTGAATGCATGTGAGCGCTCATCTAATGTTCCTGTATGTGTTTTGCAATCCTCTTTGATTGTTGCAGACCGGGCAAAGCCTGTGCGGTCGGTCTCGTACTCGCCAGACGGCAAGCTCTTTGCGGCCTCGGACGACATGCACGTCAACGTCTACGACACGTACGTGTTGCTCGCTTCTTGCTCTCTCTCACTATCGTGTGGATGTTTGTTGGACACTAAATGACGAATCGCTGCCGTGTGTGTTGCTGTAGCGCGCATGATAACGCGGTTGCGACGCTCTCTGGGCACATCTCGTGGGTGTTGAGCGTCGACTGCTCCCCTGACGGCCGCCAGTTCGCCACTGGGTACGTCTCTTCCCGTTACTGATCTGTATTTGGACCCACTTGTAATCACTGATAGATGAAACGTGTATCATGTGAACTTTGCAGCGGAGCGGACCGCCGCGTGAAGATCTGGGATATTGGCATGCGTCGCTGCCTCTCGACGTTTGACTCGCACACGGATCAGGTGTGGAGCGTGGCGTACAACTCGACGGGCTCGCGCCTCGTCTCGGGCGGCGACGACGCGCTGCTGCAGATCTACGAGACGGCGCCGAGCGTCTAAACAGGAGAATAGAGACAGAGAACGAGATATAGTGAGGCTGCATAGCAAGCAAGCATATGCAGAGCGCGCATCGGTCGATGATTGTATGGGCAAGTCGAGCACCAAGCAGAATCACTTCATCACTGTGATTTTAGTGACATTGCAGCCCCGAATCGCTTAAAATTCAGTTTAGTGCCACATTGCCAACATAATCTGAAATTGCCTGTTCGAAATTTGACTCAAATTTTCAGTCTACTGCAACAGGGAAAAGTACCACTGCTGCAATATTTGTGCCCCTCCCATCCCTCCCAAACCAACTCGTGTCAATCCGAGCAAGAGCGCATTGAAGCGAGCGAGGCGCACGCGCTCATTCATTACCGCATCCGAGTTCAAGAACACAAGCCAGGAGAAGACGACCGGCTAGTCATCATGCTCATCGTACGCCTCCTGCTCATGGTCGCGAGCGTGCCCGTGAGCATCGTGCTCTGGGCTAGTCTGGCGTTCGTCTGCGGCTTCTTCACGTCCACGAAGAAGTCGACGCGCTCGAGCACCACTGACGACAAGAAGCCCATGCGCGTGGGCTTTGTGCACCCGGACTTCGGCATCGGCGGCGCCGAGAACCTCGTGGTGAACGCCATGCTCGCGCTGCAGAAGAAGAACGTGCAGGTCACGATGTTCACGGCGCACCACGACGTGTCGCACTGCTTCGAGGAGACGCGCGGCCACGGCCCGCTGGCTAAATGCATCAAGGTGTACGGCGACTGGTTGCCAAAGACGATTTTCGGCAAGTTGTACGCGTTCTGCGCGTGGGTGCGCGTGCTCTACGTGACGCTCGTGATCGGCTTTTTGTACTCGAACGAGCTCGACGCGTTCTTCGTAGACCAGGTGTCCATCTCGATCCCGCTGCTGCGCTACTTTGGTAAGCCCGTGTTGTTCTATGGCCACTACCCGGACAAGCTGCTGAGCATCAAGTCCGGCTCGCTGCTGAAGCGCCTGTACCGCTGGCCGCTCGACTTCCTCGAAGAGATCACCACTGGTATGTCGTGCTCTTGCATTGATGAACATGTGTGGCTATGCTTGGCAGTCCTCTCTAACATGTGATTCCCTGTGGTTATGTGTGCATAGCGGCGTCGGATCTGGTCGTCGTCAACAGCAAGTTCACGCGCTCTGTGTTCGAGCAGACGTTCCCGCGCGTGAAGAAGCAGGAGCTCGGTATCCTGTACCCGCCCGTGGACGTGAGTGTCTTCAAGACGTTCGTGGCCTCGGCACCGCGCAACCCGACGCTCTTTGTCTCCCTCAACCGCTTTGAGCGCAAGAAGAATGTCGCACTCGCGATCCATGCGCTCGCCAAGCTGCAAAAGCTCATCTCAGCCGACACGTTTGCGAGCGTGAAGCTCATCATCGCCGGCGGGTACGACCCGAACAACACGGAGAACATCGAGCACCTGAAGGAGCTCGAGATGGAAGTGACCAAGTTCGCGCTCAAGGACCACGTCGAATTCCGCACGTCGGTCTCGGACCACATGAAGAAGGAGCTGCTGGTGACGGCGCAGGCCGTGCTCTACACGCCCAGCAACGAACACTTTGGCATCGTGCCGGTCGAAGCGATGACGTGCGGCACGCCGGTGATCACAGTCAACAGCGGTGGGCCTCTTGAGTCGATCCTCGAGGGCGAGACCGGCTTCCTGTGCGAGAGCTCGGACGACGCGTTCGCAGCGGCGATGGCGAAGGTTTGCGGGGCGAAGAACAGCGGACGCGTGGCCGAGATGGGCGACAAGGGCAAGCAGCGCGCGCGCGAGTTGTTCTCGCTCGAGACGTTCGCAGACTCGCTCTTCGCGCTCGTTGAGAGCCTGGTGTAAGTAGTTTGTCACGTTGTTGCGGTTTTTAATCATCTTACGCGAGTCGTCCTCGTCCTGTTATTTTTGTTTCTATGATACTACGTGGCGCCAGCTCGTTTACAGTCCAAGCACACACACATAACTCAACATCTTATCACTGGGCACCACAGCAAAAGAGTCTCGAAAGGATGTGCGTGATGAACCCCTGGCTCTGTGCTTGCTGCTGCTGAACGCTCCTTCTCTCTGCCCTGCCGCCACCGCGTGCTCTTGGCATTGTCGTGCTCTTTCCCTCCAGCTCGCGGCACTGTGTAATGTACTTCTGCAGCATCGGCGCGTTCTCGTAGTAGTGCTTCGAGTCGAACTGCATCGGGCGCACGCGGTCGCGGTTCATGAGCTCCTGGATCGGCAGCGTGCCCGAGTCGGCGTGGCGATCCTTCGGGTTCACCGACGGCAGCTTGAGGTACCGGCAGATCGAGTTGCACCGGTGCGACGAGAGGAACTTCTGGAAGCCCAGCACGCCCAGGTTGCCTTTGCCAAAGTCGTTCCCGTTCAGCGTGTGGATCTGCGGGTCCGTGTACAGGTCGCCGACACCCTGGATGTCCACGGCGAGTAGCTTGTGATTGGACGCCTCGTACGTGAAGTGCGAAAACGACTGCGGCGTGTTGCGCTCGTCGTCGCTCACCGAGCCAAAGTTGTTGTTATGCTTGCGGTACTCGCCCGGGATGTACGGCTCCACGGCACACAGCGCGCCATTTCTGCATAGAGCGCACAACAAGTGCCAGTTAACCCCACAAACTTCTGTGACGAAGCAAGCCATTGGACAACGTATGGAAAATGAGAATCCTTACCGTTCCGTGAGCTCAAGCACCCATGCTTCGATGAACTCGACGCGCTTGGGCGGGTTGTACGAGTTGTACATCTGCGCGTAGTGCGCGCAGTGCGCCTGCAGCTCCGTGTCGCGAAAGTACGTCTGCGGGTCCTCGTTCGGGTCGATCGCAAGCTTCGCGACGTAGTTCTTTCTCTTTGGCGCTCGACTCGCTCGCCTACTTCCATTTGCTCCTTCTTCATCATCAGTGAGGTCGAGCAGGTGGTACACCACACGTAAGCTTCCTTTACTGAACGGCGTCTCGTCAAGTGCGATATGCACCTGCGAGCTGCTCCACTGTCGCGTGACGTAGTCAAACACGTGCTTCGTCGCGGTCTCGGACTTGATGTCGTGGAAGTTCGGGCCGTGCGGGACGATAAGCGGCAGTCCTTCAGTCGAGCGGCCGAGCAGCATCCTGCTATTGTTCGGCTGTGTCACCGTCATCATCGTCGCCGAGAGTGTTCCAGCTCCAGGTTCCTCTGCGTCGCTCTCATTCTCGTCACCAAAGTCACTATCGCCATCATCTCCCTGGGAGAATGAAAACGTAAGTTCGTCCACGATCGCGCTCTTGCGTCGCTCGTACTCGTCGCTGGTGATGAATCCCTGGTCGCAGAGCACTTTCAAAGTCGCGATGCGCGACAGAATGTCCTCTTGAACATGGCCCGTAGCGTTAGCTCTGAAATCATTTCTGGTCACTGATGCCGCTCGTGATCCCCTCCGTGCTGTAGAGCCATTGTCGCTGCAGCCACTGGATTGGCGCTGGTAGGTCGGAGCATTATAGCTGCTGCTGTCGTTGTTGCTCTGTTTCGCGATGCGCGTCGGCGTAAGCGTGAGGCAGAGCTCGCTCTCGCAGTCGCTGTCGTCGAACTGGTAGCTGCCCATGCTATCACGCAGTGGAACCTCTGCCGCCGTGTACCACGTCGTCGCCATGGCCTCATCACCAGCATCTCCATCTTCCTCTTCGCCATGATCACCCGCATGCTGCTGTTGAGATCGCTGCTGCTGCTGCTGAAGTGGCGCCAATCCACTCACACCATTGGCTCGGAACGGGACGGCTTGACGCATCACGAGGCCCGTCGCGCTGCTGTGCGGGTACACGCGTGCCATCCGCTTGGCGCGCGGCGTCGACGCGGTCACAGTGTGGAACAGTCCGCTCGTGAACGCAGTCGTCGCCTCGCTCTTCGTCTTCTTCTTCTGCATCGTCGTGCCGTTGATGCCTCTTTCTTTCATCAGCAGCTGCCCAGCGCAATCGTCACGCTCCGCCGTCTGCTGCCCGCCGCGTGATCGCCGCACCTCATCGCCCGTCACCGTACGCGCTACCATGGTCGTGTCGTTCTGTTATAGCGATAGTCGAGACCTGTGCTTCGCTTCTTCCGAGACGACCGAGGCAACGCTTGAAATGATGGCTGCGTGAGTGCGAGCGAGCGAGCGGTCGTGCGTGGGGGCGGACTGAGAAGCTGGGAAAGGGAATGACGGAAGATCGAAGAAAGAAGGACGGAATGCGTGATGCTATGGATCTCCAGAAGCACTGGCGTCTGCGGTGGATACGGCTTCGTGCCTTGTGTACGTTGTCTATGGGAAGAATGCGGGAACTGTGTGAAGGCACTTCAATCGCACGCCCGCCCGCATGCTTCGTCTGTTTCTTTTCTCTTCGTCGCGTTTGCTTCGCGACTTGACTGGGAGCCGTCGTCTCCAGTCTGTTGGTGGTGGAGACCTGTGTAGTTGCATGCTGCCGTTCAATCGCGCGTTCTTAGTCAGAAACTGATGCATACAAAAGCACAGTGAGAAACCAGAAATCATCCACTCGTGAATTGCATGTATGATATTATTGCATACTCAACATGTATGCAAATACAGAGAAAATAATTGCTGACGTTTCTACTGGCACAACAGGAGGTGCTCCGACTTCGGTCCAGGCGCAGTCACAATGCGCTCCCCAGGATGTGTTCCAGCGTTGCAGACAAGCAGGGCATGAGCGATTCGCCGAACTTTAGCGTCTAGAAATCTACCGTCTCTGGATACTTGTCATAGAGCCACTGCGCGCTCTCCGGGAGCTCAATGAACGCACCGCACCAGTCAAACATCTCACCGTCGCAGCCTTCGTTGCGATTCGCGTGCAGGAAGAGCAGAATGTTGAAGTGGCTGGCGTTCGCAGCCCAAGCCATCGCATTCCTGAGCAGCCTTCAGTGCGATTCTCGTGCAGCCACTGCAGTAGTTCCAGGTTCCCAGTTTCTGCTGCAGTGTCCATCGCCGAAAAAGAGCACCCGTCAGGGAAGTGATGGTGGAGCCACTGCATAACATTGAAACGGCCACCGCGCATGGCCTGCTCAAAGAGACTGTCGATCCTGCTGAACTTGACGACGTCCTTAAATTTGGCGTAGAGCCACTGGATCATCTCGAGGTCTCCGTGTTTAGCGAACCAGCGCATTGCATCTGATACTTCGTGGCCAGTGTAGCTCTGATGCTCGAAGACAAACTTCGCCATGTCAATGTGACCGCTGGAGCTGGCATCGAGGGCGCATCGTAATAGAATCAGATCAATAGATCCATGCTGTACGTGGAATCGCTGACGTAGTGATCATGGAGCCACTGGACGACGTGGACGTGGCCACCTCGGACTGCAACTCCATAGGCACTGGTGGTGCAGCCAGCGTTCTTTGGATGCGCATGCAGCCACTGCAGCACCGCCACTTGATTACACGACACCGCTGCATCCATGAGTTGCGGGATCCACGGTGCTCGTTCGTGACGCTCTGT
>JAADXK010000927.1:0-13665 GCA_023337805.1 Globisporangium barbulae | reverse complement strand
TGAACCCCATTGAGAACCTCTGGGGGATCATGTCACAGCACGTGTACGCTGGTGGAAGGCAGTTCGACGACGTCAGCGAGCTTCGGATCGCAGTTAAAGCCGCCTGGGACGCTGTGACTGCAGGACAGCTTCAAGCACTCGTCCAATCAATGCGCAGTCGCTGTGTTAAGGTCCTGCAGTGTCAGGGAACATACATTTCGTATTAGAACTTGCTCTCCCTTTGTAAGCGCTTTCAATACCAATCTTTCCGGCGTGCAGTTTCATTGTTCACGATTCGTGTCACCCTCTCAAAAGTGATAACATAACATTGCGCAGTCACCATAGCTCCGATTGGATTGATTTTTGATGCAAATTATCGCTCGTTACATTGGCTCCAATTATACATTTCTCGTAGACAAATACGCAGTTTTGATTCCTCCAGGCCAAGAAATGTCCATGTTCACAAATCACTGTCGCGCACTGTACATTTGTTTTTTGAAATTTTAAAAAGCTGAGATTGAATTTTCCAACAAAAAGGTGGTAAATGCCTTCTTTTAGTTCCCATGATATCATACTTTAACACCACTTGCGAAATCGCACAGCTTCCATACGAGACCAGAGGCGGAGAGGATGCGTCTATAATTTATCAACGGACTGTATATGATAGGATCACTCTCTTTTCAAGGCGTGCTTCATTACGAACTTTTAGGAGACCAAGTCCTCAATTCTGAGGTTCAAAATATTTTCACCAGTTCTGACATGTGGCAGCACTGCTGAGGACCAGAGGCGACCTGCTCATGCTCCCGCCCGCGAACTCGTCGAGCAACAGGCTCTGTATGAAATGCTGGAAATTGCGGATGCGGTTGCCCAGCGTCTGGAGCACAAACTCGCGCTGACGCCTCTTCTGCGAGCTTGTGTCGTTGTCGTGCGCGTCGCAGGATACCTGCTAGAAGCCTCGCAAGAGTGCTCGGATGCTGGCAGGTGTGCTACTGCCAGTATGGCTGGACGCGACGACGTACCCTTTCTCTTGAAATACCTCGCTGTCGTAGGTCGACAGGATCGCAGAGCTCCAGATGTACGCGTCGCAACTTGCACCGCTAAACCGCTGGACGTACGAGATACCTTGGAGCTCGAGGTGACCTGTTGGACTGTCCAGCTGGATGATGTAGTCCTTGAGAAGACTAGATTGTGTCAGGTGATGTCTCTGTAATGGTAGTCATAGCGTCAGTCTACAAGTATCAACAGCGTAGAAGAGCGGAGTCGGATTTCAGCGGTTCGCACCTTCATGTAGTACTGTGGGATCTGAACCATCACTTCATTTGCCATGATGTATCGCCAAAGGAGCTCACCAGCTTCCTCAAAGCCGCCTCACAGTGGGGCACTCATGCGCAGCTTGCCAATGGGGCCAGCGATGGGGTTGAGCTTCAGTTGGCTCGTGCACACCACCGAATTGATCATCTCGGTCCAGGAAGCGTGAGAGAACGTTGCTTCGAGGTCCACGTACATGTGCTCCACGCACCGTCGCAGATCTGCTATAGCATGCAGCTCCTGAGGTTGCAAGACATTGCTGTTGTGCAGGTACGCTCTTTGCTCCTCTCTCAGCAAGTGAAGTCCCTGTACGTACACAATATTGAGAAAGCGCTGTGAGTTTGCTGCCGCACATATCAGGAGATCACAGTCGCCTACCGTGAATCAAGCGGAGGATACTCACAAACTGGTTGGACTTCTTGCTCAGCATGGCTTTGAGCGCCTTGACGAGCCTCGCTTGCTTTCCGACTGCGTCTCGTAGCTCGGTATTCAGCGCCTGCGCTTTCTGGCACTCCCGCGCCCGCAAAGTCACAATCTCGAGCCACATTGACATCCGCTTTGCTGGAACAATCTTCGTCACGTCACTGCTTTCGCTCATTTGCCGCACCTACTGCTGGAGCTGAGCTTGCATGGGTGGACTCTCTTCGCACTGCAGTCGCCTCAAGTTCTCCTCGAGCGCGGCGACCTGGCTGTGGAGACGCGTCACTTCGGCTTTCTTCTTGGTTCGACTGCGCTTGACCGCCTCGTAGTGGGCGTCGCGACTTCGCTGGGTGGAGACCTTGTGAGTTTCGTTTCCCAACAACTCGTAAATCGCTGCGGAGAAAGCGAGCTGCTCGTGATAAGAAGCGCTCTTCGCTGGCAGAATGTACCTGTTGGCAAGGCTTTCAGAGCTGCTGCTGGTAATGCTGTTGCTAGTGGCGCCTTCATCGTCGTCTTCGTGAGCGTCGATGAACGCGAGCGCCACTTGGAGCGTTGCGTGCGCGTCGTCCTCCAGCAAGAAGCTCATGACGGCGCGTACTCTGAGAGGTAGAGCGAGCGAGAGAGAGAGGAAGCGGCGCTCGGCAGCAGATTGAAGACTGGTGCGACGAGAACACCTGGTGGTAACACTTCGTTTGGAATCGACTACGTCAACAGAGCCCGACAAGTTCTGGGCAGCATCATGCGCGCGCGATGTTGGCATCTCAATCTATCATGGCTGTGGATATCAAGCAATACGAGCATTACAAGCCCTGGTGGGTCGTTGCGGTCTCAATAATTATTCCAAGGCTGCAGCGCTTTGACAAGCATCAAGTGTAGCCATTCTTCTGTGATGTTGCACAAAAGTTGCAAAAAAACTATACTGCGTCATATCTGATTTGCCTATGCTTTATAAAAGTCGGAAACTTCAACCAGACCAAGTGTTTGAAAATCATACACAGCATTATGCTTCCATTTACAGTTTGCTTCGAGACAGAGAGACGCCCGCTTGCTCATCACTTGGTCTAGCAACTGCCCGTGATGCCAACGTCCGCGGCCATGACCTGTGTGAGGTTGCCGATCCAGCCGCGCATGGCGTTAACGATGCCTAGGTCGCGGTGCACGCGCGTGTACTTGCCGCCGGCAAAGTTTTCGACCGTGTAGCCGCACGAGCCAGCGCGGAAAGCCTTCTCGTACGGTACGCCCTTGAGGCACTTGTTTCCGAGCGACGTGTCAAAGCCGGCGCAGTCCGAGAAGCCGTCGGGGAAGCCGTTCGAGCCGTCGGGGAAGAATGTGTACGAGCTCAGCACGACGCGGATCTTCCAATCGGCGTCAGCGCGCGTGAAGAGCAGCTTCTCGAACTCACGGTGCTTGCTCACGTCCTTGCCGCGCACGAGCACCGAACCCTTGTCACCCATGGACCTAGTCACCGAGTCGGACGGCTGCTGGTCGTGGTCGTCGTTCTGGATCACGAAGCGCGACGGCGGCAGGATCCACGAGCCGCAGAGCGGGAAGTTGTTCGGGTAGTCCCAGGACCAGAGCTTGAGCTTGTTCACGTCGGCTTGCGAGATAACTTCCGCGAGGAACTTGGCGTCGAGCCCCGTGTAGAAGTTGTAGCTCGAACTCGCGTCGCAGGCGACCACGTTCTTGTCGTCGCTGATCACGACCTCGCCCAGGACACAAAGTCATCGGGGAAGCTGCCACCCATGTACTTGTTCAGGTGGCCGAAGATCGCGGCCGCATCCGTTGGGCCAATATGCTTGATCGCGTCCACGCGCAGACCGCTGATGCCGACGCCGAGCAGATCGACGAAGTACTGCGCGATGCGCTCGCGCACGTACGGCTTCTTGGTGTTGAGGTCCGAGAGCCCGAGGAGCCACTCGTTCTCGAGGAAGAACGGGTCCTTGGTGTTGCCCGTCGTACGCTCGCAATGGAAGTCTGTCGGCCCAAAGGGCACGGCCGGGTACTCCATCGCCGGTCGCTGGCCCGTGTACGCGTTGCCCACGTACGCGTACGAGTGCGTGAAGTAGGGCGAGCCCTTGGTGCTCGACTTGGAAGACCACTTGGCGCACTGGTCGTTCCCGTTGTCCTTGCGGTGCGCCGAGTACACGTCGTTGCCGCCGCTTGCCATGTGTTTCACTACTGCGTCAGCGTACACGCGCACGCCGTTGGCGCGACAGGTCTGCACCATGGAGCGCAGCTCGGCGCGCGAGCCCAGGCGCGAGTACAGCCGGTAGCTCACGGGCTGGTACGTGATGTACCACGGATTGCGCTGGTCCTCAAAGGTCCATTGGTTGGAGAAGAGCGACTCCTGCGGTGGCGGGATCTTCACGCCCATGTATCCGACCTTGCCCAAAAAGTCCTTGCACTCGGCCTCGATGTCCGCGTAAGGCCAGCCGAAGAAGTCAACGACGGCGCCGCGCTGACCGTTCTCCATGCCCGCAGGCTGGTTAACCGCGTTCGCCTGCCATACAAAGTTAACCGGGTCGAGACCGAGGGTCCACTTCTCGCTGTTGGAAGTCGCGGTACACTCGACCTTGATGAGCAAGTCGACCTTCAGAGCGCTCGTAGCCGTGAACTGCGGCGAGGACTGAGCCACGCTGTTGAACGTGTAGGTGCATGTGGCGTTCGCGCGCAGGAACGTGCGCGCCGTGATCGTGGCCGAAAGCCGGTCAGCCGCGTACACCACGTGCGCGTAGCCCGTGAGCGAGCGGTAGTCCTGGTACTCGGTCGACCAGGTAGCCGCATTGCGCGGCGGGGTCTGCCATCTGCGGGCCTCGTCCGAGTCGGGTAACGCCATCTGCGAGCCCTGGCACTGGTCCAGGCCGTCCCAGGTCCAGCACGAGCCGCGTGTGGGCGGCGTGCTGACCGTCGTGACCACCGAGTACGTCCCGGCTGCAGTCACCTTGTAGTTCTTGTTGGCGTTGTTGTCCCAGACGCCGTTACCGTTGTTGAACACGAACTCGAGCGAGGCCGCGGGCGCCGCGAGGTCGAAGCGAAACCAACCTTCCTCGGGCGGGAACTGCACGTAGTCGGCGCTCTTGGTCATCACGACGCCAGGCACGGTCGTCCAGGTTGAGCCTTGGCTGTAGTGGATGTATGGAGAGGTCCAACCGGTGCGGAAGTAGACGTGCAGACCCGTCTCATCGTTGCTCTTGACAAGTGTCTGGGCGCCGATCGTGGTGGAGAGGAAGAGCGCGGCGAGCACGCAGAGCGCCGCCATGCAGCGAGTGGTGTACATTCTGGAATTTCCTTCCTCCTTGGTGAGCCTGGATGGAGCTCGGGAACTTGGAGTTTGGGAGTGCGGAGTCAAAGGGAAATCCAAAAGTGAGAAGCCAACAGAGACGGTGAACGGTGGCCACGAGCAAGTGGGGGATCCCACACACACGGGCCGTGTTTACTTGCACGATCAGTGCATCAGTGCCATCTTGTCTACAGTGGGATGTTGCACCAACTGGAGATCCAACTGATGGATTGAAAGGCGGATGCATTGCTGCTTTGACATTCCAGTCCACCAGCAGCCAAAGGGTGTCGGTGGAGCTGCTCGGATTGTAGTAAGCGCGCTCCGTCACTTGATTTATTTTCTCTTGTCTCGAGCCGAAGGCTGACCGACTGGCCAAGCAGCCAGATCTCCCATTGAAGCAGCCATGAGGATCCAAGATGCATCGACGGATGCTGGTGCTTCGTTCGGATGGACTTCAATTGTCGAATTGTCCTCCGCTTCACGTTGAAGTTTCTCGCGCCGCTTGATTCACACAGATGCGACGGCCACACACTCTGGTAGTAAACGCTCCCGCGTGTTGTTCATGCGGCGACTCTGCTTTTGCTCTCGCGGGTCATCGTCGTCGCTGCTTGCTTCAGTTGATAGAAGGCTCAACTGGAGCAATCCAGTGTCGCACTTCGTTCATCGCATCCAAGGGCACATAACCTGTACCGACGTAGACGACACTGGCAACAGGAGGATCACTGTGTTCCACCTACATACAGCATGTACATGCAATACAAACATCACAAGTGCAGCACCGTATCCGGGTCCGATTGTGGCAGTTGCATGGGCTTTTTGCAGCAAGCGAGACGTCCACAGACTGGTGTTGGTGTCCTCTTGTGCTGTGCGCAATGCGCAATGCGCATGATCACCTCTATCAGGTTGGAAAAGTGACACCAGCAGCGCCTGCCATCTGGCCATCACTCTCTGATTCTGCTTCAGCTTTTCAAGACGCGCATGAGATTCAGCCAATCAATGCACTGATTGACGGCTTCAACTTGAACATAAGCTGCTCACTGGATTTCAGTCCATGACAAAGAACGGACGACGTAGACATGGCGTTCAAGCTCGCGAATGAAAGCGCGTCATCATGCTCTTGGTTCCCATGTTACTGCATTCGCGGTCAAAGGGCAACATAAGAGCCCGTCTCGGTGTTCCACAGAGGTTCTCAGGCGGCCTTGGTCTGCGTCAAAGCAAACCTGAAACCTCGACTCCCATTCTTTGCGATCTCGGGATCCTGAGCTCGGTGCAAAAGCTCCTACAGCATGATGCTGCCGCTCGAGACCTAAAACCACATGGACGAGTTCTCCTTCTTCGTCGAGAGGATCCGCGACTGGCGGGTTTGGCGCCTGCTGTTCTGGATCGTCTCCATCGTGATCACGGCCTTCTGGAGGAACTCACCGACCTCGATCGTCTTGTCAGCCGCTCGCAGCAGCGACGGGAAGCCAAACTTCTTGGCGATCAAGTTGCAGAGCAGGCGTCCGCAGCGACCATTTCCATCGTGGAACGGGTGGATGTAGAACACGAGCACTGCAAACGCGTAGTAGGCGCACAGGAGCGGCCGCTGCTTCCACCGTTCCGAGTCGTTGATGGTCGCCAGCAAGTTCTGGAGTGCGTCTTCGATCTCGCCCACGGGGATAAAGACACGGTAGATACGCGGTGAGGCATAGCCCACAGCAGCGCTCGATCGAATGATACCCGCCTGGCCGCTAGACTCGGGTAGCAGACACTGGTGGATCGAGAGTAGCTGGTCGTAGGAAATCAAACAGGAAGCGTCCTGCATGACCTCGTTGATCGCCTCCAGTAGGCGCTTCCGAGAATCGACTTGGCCTCCGGAAGTCGATCTTCGGATCGGCGTCTCATGCGCCGCGCCGATGGCATCGTACAGGTCGCTTGAGGTGAACGCTGCAGGCTTGTTTCCATCCCAGTAGCCGTTCAACAGCGAGGCCTTCCGGTTGAACGCATCATACTGAGCTTCGAACTTGTCCAGGAGCTGTTCAGAGCACATCAACAGATCTTAGTCAGTCAGTAGCTCGGACAAGCTCAGTCACAACGAGGTCGTCAAGCGAGAGAAAGCACGAACCGTGCTGATTTCTCGATACACTGGGGACTTGGGGTTTCCTGGGACTCCAAAGTATCCGTCTCCTGTTGTTGATACTCATCAAAGGTTAGCGTTTGTTTTTCAGACGTCGCGTGCACATGCACGTGAAAACAGTCGTGATAAGCTGTAAGAACAATGTGTGGGCGTACCGCTGGATGACGACTTGGATGAGGCAGGGGATCCTACGACTGGCTTCACAACAGGAACCTTCGTCGGCGGTGCTCTGCCTGGGTGGATGTGACCTGAAAGGAGGTACAAGCATACCCAGCGTTAGCGTTAACCAATACCAGTATCCACGTTACAGCGGTTGCTCGGACGTACCCGGGACATTGTATTTGCACAGGACGCAGTCCACAGTCGGGGCCGGTTTTTCCTCGACAGGCGCAGCCTCAGGCGGTTGACTTGCCTGCTGTTCACGGTGAGCAGAACGCTCGCTTTGGCTCGGATCAGACCCACCGCCGTTCATGTACTTGTTGAACTGCGGCACGAGCGTGTTGGTGTCCATGAAGACCGTGCCTTCCGTTGGACTGACGCTGTAGAGGTACTGCAGATAGTACTTCAAGTGCACGAGCAGCTCTTTCTTCGTGCGGATTGCGCCGTTGCAGACTGCAACAACCTCGGCTGGGGTATGATTGTGTCTCGAGAGGCCTCGTGGCGAGTTCGTCTTGTCGTCTTCACCTCTCAGTGCATCGCGAAAGAATCCGTTGCGAAGCAGCGCTACGATCGATCGCAGTAGAGAGATGGCTGCCGAGTGGTCTTCACTGCTCATTGAGGTTGCGAGCTTGTCGACCATATCGAAGAGTCCCCATTCGAGAGCGAGGGGGAAGGAGTCGCCAACGGCAACTACACATTCAAAAACAACAACGCGTCAATGAGCCGTGGCACCTCGGGCTAAGGCACGTTCATGTATGTACTTACCGTCCTCGCTTGTTACATTCGGATCGATCAGATCCCCGTTCGCAGTCAACGCTGTGTCGAGCGACTGGCAGTACTGGAACTTTGGGACGTGCACTATACCACTAGATGACGACACTGCCGAGAGCACCTCCAGGCGGAGCGTCGAGAGGATCATCACGGATCGGAGCAGTCGCTGGATTCGCTGTAGCTCGAGCAGGTCCTCTGGGATCACCTCGTCCGAGTACCACGAGAGCACTGCAATGGTCGACATCTTGTAGATCATCGGCACCGACACGATCGTCTGGATGTGTGCTCGGCGGGCATGCGGCAGCAGGAAGAAGTGCGACTGGAGCACGGTGTTGAGGTTAAGCCACTCGGGGTGCTGTCCGCTGAAGACGCTCCCCGTGTGGCCCTGTCCGGGATCGATCATCATGAGCGAGCCAACCTTCCGGAACATCTGGATCGGGTCCATCCACAGCGACGTGCTCCCAGTGCCGCTCCTTGATGTGGGTGACGATGGCAGCGAGGACATTGCCACGTCACTGTCACCATCAGCATCACCACCATTGTCAGCTCTATCGAGAGCGCGGCGACTGAGTAGTGAGTCGTTCCGGTGCCAGACGCCGTGGGCGACGAGCACGCAGTTGCCGCTCTCCTCGGTCATAGGGCAGTACACCTGGCCCATGAGCCACCGTTTCTATAGTGATATCCACAAAGACAACCACCTAGTTAGAAAGACACCATAGTATAGAAAGAGTTCAACAAGGTATACCAACGTACTCTGGTCACGACGCGAAGCGTGAACTCCAAGGCCGCATTTAGCGTGATGTTGTCGATCTGGTCCACGGCGATGGTCGCGCGGTTGCCGCTCTCGTTCGCGTGGTTCGCCATCAAGAAGCGCGCGACCTTGTTGTGCGCAAAATCGATGGCCTCGGAGAGCGGCGACGTGCCCCATCGGTCCAGCAAGTTCACGTTCGCAGCGCAGTCGACGAGGTACTTGACAATGTCGTAGTGGCCCTCGGCGCTCGCGATGTGGATCAGCGTGCGCAGGTCGTAATCCTGCACGTCCGGGTGCACGCGCTCGGGCACAAAGAGTTTGAGCTCGGACAGATCGCCGCGCTTGGTCGCTCGAAATGCCTGGGCCACGTGCTGCTCGTCCTCGCCGTCTTTCGCCTGGATCACGAGCTTCTGCTTCTGGTGAGTACGCAGCATCTCTGCGATGGTGTAGTACTGTTTCTCAACCGCGATGCTCAGTGGCGTGCGTCCTTCTTCGTCCAATAGACTCGTATTGACATCCGCAGAGAGCAGCAGCTCGATCATCCTCACTTTGGCGTTCTCGACAGCAATGTGGAGCGACGTCCGGCCTTTTGTGTCCTGGATGTCGAGCTCGAGCCCGTCGAACCACGCGCGCTTGACGCGCTCCGTGTTGCCCTCCTCGATGGCGCGGAAGAACGAGTCTAAATCAGTATTAGAGCGCGAGCGCGACAGCATCGGCAGCCCCTGGCGGCGCTGTAGGTTGCGAGGCGACCGCGGCGTCGTTCTCTCACTGAACATGACGGTGCGCTTGCTGTGGCTCGACGAATTGAACTGCGCGCGCTCGAGCAGCTGCAGGATCGTTGCGTTCTTCGTCTTGAGCGCGCAGTCCACGGGCGAGCGCCCCCAGCGGTCGATCACCTCAGTCGTGGCGCCGCACTGCAGCAGGTACTCCACTGCTTGTAGCTGGCTGTCGCTCACGGCGATATGCAGCGGCGTGCTGTCATTTTTGTAATTGACAAACAAACACATGAGGAACGCTGTGAGTCCCCACGCATAGCACATGCACACCAACACACTCTGCTGACAGCGCGCTATAGAGTAAGCTATCCAGCAGCACACGCACGCACCGCTTGTCGTAGTCGGCGGCGTTCACGTCCGCGCCGTGCTCGCGCAGCTTGCGCATCATCTCGACGTTGCCCTCGGCCGCGGCCCAGCACATGGCCGTCGTGTGCGTGAGCGAGCCGAGGTTCGGCACTGCGGCCGCGACGTCCTGTGGGACGGGAATGGAAATGGGCGGCGCTGGTAGTGACGGCGGCAGCGCAGCATGCGGTGGCGCGCTCGCTATCGCCGCGTCTTCATCCACGTCCATCGTGGTGTATGTATCAGATAACTTTGAAAATGCTGATAAATATGCTTGTGGTCGCTTAACTAAAGTTAAATACCGAAATGATCACAAAATTTCATCACATGTGTTCACTATGCTACCGATGCCAGCGCTCTGGATCGAGCACTCGGTTCCAGCAAATTGTTTTTACGAGTTGTAAAAACATGCTGGTGTTTTTACAGTTCGTAAAAATTCTCGTTCCTGAAAAGCACAGAAAACGAACGTATCTCCTCACAATCGAAAAATCGAGATCGAGACGATGGTGCCGGCGGTGCTCCGAAGGTTGCCCCAAGCAGCAGCTCGTTCGTATTCAAGCAACATTCGAACAACCTTCCTACCAGCGTCCACGTTGTCCCTGTTCTTCTCGACCGCAGATCTTCCTTCAGAAAAGAAGATCACTAGCACTTCGCGCGTCAGTACGAGAGCGCCTTTAACTGCAGCAACTTCCGTCTTCTCTGCGACAAGAACCGCTAGAATGAGCTCGGATTTGGCCAAGATCGGCGTTGCACTCACCGTCGGCGGGGCACTGGGCGCCGCTGCGACGTCGCTCTACGCGACGCAGTGCGCGCTGGCGTCGACGTCGACCAAGAAGAGCGCTGCGCCAGCTGCTCCAACGACCGCACTGCCGAAGCTGTACATCTACGACCATTGCCCGTTCTGCGTGCGTGCGCGCATGATCTTTGGCTTCAAGAAGATTCCGCACGAGCTCGTGTTCCTAGCGAACCACGACGAGGCGACGCCAATCGGCCTCGTCGGCTCTAAGCAGGCGCCGATTCTGCAGCCTGTGGGCGGCAAGGCGTTCCCGGAGAGCATGGATATCGTGCGCTACGTGGACACGAACTACGGCGGCAGCGTGCTGCTGCAAGAGTCGGCGAACCGCGAGGACATTAAGCAGTGGATCAAGGACACGGCCGAGTGCTTCCGCTTGCTCTACCACCCGCGCTTCCACGCCGCGGTCTTTGCCGAGTTTGCGCAAAAGGAGTCACGCGAGTACTACCGCATTAAGAAAGAGAAGACCATCGGTTCGTTCTCGGACGCGCTCGCCAAGACCCCGGAGCTCGTAAAGCAGGCGAACAAGTTTTTGGAGCAGCTCGCCGACATGTTCCACTCGAACCGCTCGGTGAACGCGGCGCTGAGCTACGACGACATCGATCTCTTCGGACGCCTGCGCGGGCTGACGCTCGTGAAAGACCTCGAGTGGCCGGTGAAGCTCCGCGAGTACATGGACTACATGTCCGAGGCCGCGGACATCCCGCTCTTGGACTCCATGGCCAGATACTAGGCGGCGAGTTTGTCTGGCTGGTAGGTGTGCACTAAAAGCCTCAGCTGCAAACAGTCGCTTGCTGTGCGTAAGTAGTGCAATTTCGACGACACGGCTGCACCGCGCTACTAAGTGAGAACTGCTAGTGCCGCGAACGCATCCTGTGTGCTGCGTTTTACTGTAAGAGTGTACTCTTGCTTTTCTTTTGGCGTGCAGCCAGTCACTGTGAATAACGTGAGAATACAAAACACTCGCCATATTCTACGGCACGAATGAGATCTCTCTTACGTTGTGGTATTGTGCATTCACATCACTTTTCTACCGGCGCATACATTCGCAAGCGCCGCTCATCCACGCTCTGGTGTCATTTGCGCATGTTGGTAATCCACTGGTCAACACTGCAAGTGAGCGATACCGAGCCACCCGCATCCATGATTAATCGATCGGCTGAGTCACACGCTCACAGCAGGTGCAGTAGGATCCGGTTTGCGTGATGAAGGGTGCAGGATGTGCGTGCGCTGCATGTGAGCAGCGAAGAGCTTTATAGGCTGAGCTCTTCGCCACCACTGCTTGGTTCTTGTGAGTCAGTATGACGTTATGACACACCACATGGACGAAACGCCACTGCTGTGACAGGCGTTTCTCATTACTGTATAATGTTATTCTGTCAAGTGTATCCGGAGACTTTCGCATCATTGTATAATAATATTACCTGTAATAAAGCATACAAATTAAATTATCCGGATGCTGACCACCCTCTGTCGCGTCACATTCACGTGTACGCCAGTCAGCCAGCAGACGACAGACAGCCTAATAGCACATCCGAAAAATTAATGGGTCTGTGACGAGTGGTGGCGCTGTGCATGGCGGAGAGCGAGCGCGCAGGCCACCCGCCAGAGTAGCTCCACGTGCGTCTGACCCATCATTCTTACATTTAACAGTCACTACGCAAATCCCAATGGCGATCGGCAAGACGTTCATGAAGCCGGCGTCGCTGTGCATGCACACGGCGGAGAGCGACGTCGTCAGCAACAAGCGCAGCAAGCACAGCGGTCGACAGCAGTCGCAGTACCACTCGCACACGCACAGTGTGTTGTGGCTCACGCACCACGGCGTTGCGCACATGAGCACGGCTGGTGCGCCACAGACTCACGC
Source organism: Globisporangium barbulae (assembly GCA_023337805.1). NCBI lineage: Eukaryota > Oomycota > Peronosporomycetes > Pythiales > Pythiaceae > Globisporangium > Globisporangium barbulae. The sequence continues at coordinate 1,103 of JAADXK010000927.1, read as the reverse complement.
CCACGCGCGTGCAGCGACCAAGCGCCTGATCAAGAGCGGACTCTCGCGCGAGGCCGCGGAGCTCAAGCAGCGCATCTGCGTGACGTGCCCCAACACTGTCGTCCGCTTCAGCTTCAGCTGCATGAAGCGCCTCGTGACGCCGCCCGTGAGCATCCCGCCGCACCTCGCGAGCGCGCGCGCGCGCACGACCGTCGTCTCCGGCAAGCACATTCCAATGACCAAGGCCATGTGGGAGAAGAGCAAGTCACTGCTGCAGTGCCGGCTGCTCGATCGCATCGACGAGCAGGTCGGGTATTAGTACTGTAGCTGCAAAATAGCGCTGTCGACAACGAGCACGACGCTAAATTATTGGATAAGTTATGGAATAGATGAGAAATCGATGAATGCGAACGCTGTACAGTCGTGTAAAACTGAGTACACGGAGAAATGAAATGCATCGCTCCGCTTTGCTGCTGACTATAGACAGCAAAAATAATCTGAATGCGCTACGTTTGCTGATCGCTCGAGCCTCCTCCCCGCGTAAATGCCATCGGTGGTGGATGTCCTTGCGCTCTCCTGACGAAGAGATGAAGAATATTGATGGCTGCATTCACGTTACGGTCCCAGACGCTGCGAGGACATGCGTTGTTGGTACAAACGCGTAGCGCCCAGGGCGGCCTTCTTGGCGAGGGCTCCAAGAGCCCAGCCATGGGTTGATGACAGCAGCATGACAGCTTTGATGTTTGGAACTCATCTTGGTCAATAGTCGGCACTCTCGAGCCAACTTTCCTTCGCAGTGTTGTGGTAGGTACCGAAATGGCGCTCCTCGTAGATGCTGGGAATCGCGCGTCTCCCCACACTACCAGTGTTTGCTTCCCGCCTGCGGTGAGATCCGAGACGATTTTTTGCAGGCGTGCTGCCGACGAATAAAGGTCTTCAATCGAAGACGCTTAATTCGTTGAGAGGAGAAGAATCCTAGCACGGAAGAGAGGCTGGCAAGTACATCCCTGGCGTGCTCTCGGAGTGAAGCTAGGCTGCTTGTCTTGGCAGTGGTCACGCTGTGGATGTAGTGCTGTATCGCTGGCTCTTTTTCCATCCACATCATTGTTATTCGAGTGCAGTGA
>JAADXK010000926.1:0-13669 GCA_023337805.1 Globisporangium barbulae | reverse complement strand
GCGCTGTGTTTGCCTTTTGACACTCGTGACAGCGTTTCGCGCGCTATTTTAAATTCAAACCAGTGTGAAATTTTCATCGATCAGTTTTGAAAGGATATCTTTTTGCACAGGAAGTTAATAATGGGAACGTTGCCTGTATTTCAATTTTTTGCTGTCCTTAACTTTTTGACGTGCACTGTAAGTACACAAACCCATCTCCAACAGGAGAATCTGCTCTTGATTCAGCCGTAGTGCACTAGTGTCGACGGTCGGACGATCAGGAGCGGTCACTTCTCGTTTGAATTCGCGACGTTTGCGGGCATCTCAAGCGCCTGGAGGGACTCCTTGAAGTCGCTGATCCTTGATGACCAGTCTGGGCTCGTCGGTGAACAGCGCCGTCTTGAGGAGCGTCCAAAGCGATTTGGAGTCTAGCAGAAAGTGCGCGAACTTGAAGATAGCACGATGTTCGTCGGTAGCAGCGACCTGGGGACGTCGTCGTAGTCAATGACGCTGAGCGTCTTGCCCTTTGCTGTGAAATGTAGCCATCTAGTGTTTTCGGTCCAGCGAACTTGTGATGCCTCGGTGCTTCCTAACTCTACGCACCTCGACGGCTTTTGCAACTCGCATTCGTCAACAGCAGTTCAGTCGCTATTTCATCAGATGTGGGATAAAATCCAGAAAGCGGGAGTGTGTTCTAAGCAACTCTCAAGTATATTCAAACGGTTTAGCCTCCTAAGATACTCATTTGACTCACTCATCTTTGCTACCTAGACCCAGCCGTTGAATGCGAGCATTGACGGACGCAGGAGGTGGTACGGCCACTTCTCGCTCTGCTCCGCAGCGACCATGAGCGCGTCGATCGCCTGGAGACTCTTGTCAAAGTCGCTGATCACGCCAGCCAGCTTCGACTCTTCAGTGAATGGTGGCGCGCTGAAGAGAGAGAAGAGCGACTCGTACGCTGGCACGTAGCGATCGAATCGGAAAGCCAGTACGACGATCAGAGGAAGGAACTGCCTCGGAATGCTGTACTCCAGGATGTTGAGCGTCTCGTTCGCAGCGAGTTTCTTGGTCGGCAGCTTCTTCCAGAGTGCTGGGGTGCTGTATGGCGCGGAGACGGATTGCCAGCTCACAGCGCCGTTCATCGCGTGGTGCTGCACCGTAGCTTGGAAAATCAGGTGCGTCAGCACTTTCTGCAGAGCGCTCACTGAGATGAATCTAGATGGGAAATCACGGAGCTGCGCCACGGCCGCGCATCCTTTGGCCCAGTTCTGGAGCTCCGTGTCCTCTCTCACAGCGGTGTCGGACGGGTAGTAGACGTCCAGGTACGCTTTCACGGTTGTCTCAATGGCGTCAGAGTACAGCTTGCCGTACGCTGCGTACTTGTGGTTTGGCAGATGCTTGAGCCCGCGGTTCTTGATGTCCGCCTCGAAGTCGTTCTCGATCGAAGCGAACTGCATCTGGTTAGCGAGAAACTCGATGCATCCAACAGCACCAAAGCCGAATGTGTAGTCGAGCGCGGTGGATGTGTTGAAGAGGAGATCTGCTGCAAGCTGCTCGATTCCGAAGTCGATCGAGCTCACACGGAGCATGAGCGCGCTCACGGGATGCGTTGACGCAAGGTTGCGTAGTGTCTCGATGCGCACGGGGAGAAGAACCGCATGGGAGTTGGCCAGGTGCTGCATCTGCTGGAAACTGATCTCAGCGACATCGAGCGCCATCTTGGCCAGCTTCCACTCACTAGGCTTGTCGAACGGCGTGTATGTCAAGTTCGTATCCGCAACATGGATCGCGAGCGGCAGTAACAACTTGCGGTCTTCGTTGTAGCAGAAGTAGCCCACGACTGGTGCTACGTACTTGACGCCAGTCTTGGAAGGATCGCTCCACTTGGCAAAGTCGGAGAAGTCCGAGATGTACAGACCATTGCCTGTCGCGAGGCTCTCGAGACTCGTGCGCTTCGCACCGCAGATCTTGGCAATGTTGGCGCCATTCGTGAGACTTGGGTCACTCGGATACGAGTCCGAGTGATTGCGGAACGCGTGCATATTGAAGCCCTTGATCGTCGTGCGCTGGTACCCGAAGCTCTCGTCGCTGATGTCCGTACTGATCGGCTTGGGCAGGTACTTGGTGGCCTTGTCGTAGAATGCCTGGTAGTCGTCCTCTGTGCTGAAGTTCGAACTCAACAAGATCTGGTAGAGCGCGGTGCTGTTCGTGTTCTCGAAAGTGCTGAGCGTAGCTACCTGCTCTTGCTTGATCGTCGCAGCCAAGGAGCCTGGACGTGCCACTGGGCCGTCGTAGAATGGGTACTCAACTCCACCAATACGCCACGTGCGCTTCTCGTTCGCGATCTGGCTCGCAATTACTTGGATTTCTGCCGCTCTCGTTTCCTGGGCTTGCTGGACCACGAGGTTTGGGATACTTAGACCGGTGGTGATGGCTTGCTGCTGGTCCTGAGACGTTGCGGTGACAGAGTTCAGGCTCAGTGCCAGCAGCGCCAGCGACAGGAGCGACGTGCTGGGAAGCTTCATAGTAGTGAAGCGTACGAGGTTGGCTTGTGGGTGTGTTTCTCGAAGGCGGCAGATTCGTAAATGAGAGCGAGAAGCCCATTTGAGATGCAGGGTCACCACGGTGAATAATTTCGCCGAGAGAATTGTGGGTGGACTCGTTGTGAGCCACAGAGACGATGGCTCACGTCGTGGCGTCGTCATGACTTGAGATGTTTTGGCACTCCATCTCTCACGAAGAGAGGTATCGAAATGACATCACTTTGCACAACAATGGGACCATCTAAATCATCTTTCGAATGAAATAGGTCCGTAACCATAAAGAGGTTTATTAGCAAGCAGGGCGTGTACTAACGTCAAAACCGACAGCGAGCAGGTTAGTAAAGCAAGAGCGAGCGGCGTCTTGGTGGTCTATGCAGGCGAGCCAAGCGCTCATAGTTTACCGAACGGTTCACGCATGCAAAGCAGAATCCAGTGTATTCTTCCGAGATTAAGGCAGCGCCGGGAGTGCAAGTCAAGCTTGAAGGTTTTTGTAACGACCTGCTATAGTGGGTGAGGTAGGCTTAGGACCGGTGTGCCTTTTTCCAAGTACATAGGCTAACTGGAGAGAAATAGATGCGCTTGGAGCTCTTTGCCGACGTCACACCACAATATCAATTGTAAATCTGTGCTTCTGCACTCCAGCTTTGGCAAGGAACTTTGACAAGAGAGCATGGTGAAGCGGTATTCGCAGACAGAGAGTGCTGTGGTTGTCGGAGCGCTGACGCTGATCCAGGGTTGTTTGGTGGGAAGGAAATGACGACATATCAGATATTGTCACCGGCTTGATCCTGTGATCTGTGCGCGTGCTACGATTGCTAGTGTATCACACTGATAAATCAGACCTCGGAAGATACAAGAACCAACATTGTAGCTGTGTGTAGCGCGAGCGAGAGGAAGCTGCATTTATGCCATAGATGGTGGCTTGGCTCCTTTGCATCCTCGGCCCATCGTTGTGTGCGTTGCCATCGATTGCGTTGACAGGAGGCTCACGAGTGGGCGAGTGTCGCGATTGATTATGCTCTGATTGGCTCTTTTGAATTTCTTGCGAGGTCCAACTCTCTACGACAAGAAAAAAGACGCAGACACATGGAGTCTCAACGTGTGGGCTATAGGTCGAGCTCTCGTGATTGAGCATCCGATGAGCGTTTTCTTTCGCTTTGGCTACTGAGGGTGAGGATAATAATGGTGTGAAATGACAGCATTTCATTTGTGCGAGCTACATCTCCGTTTGCTTCATATCGCGACTTGTTCCGAGCAGTTGGTCAAGCACAGCCCTGGAGGAATGATTCGCGTATCGATAACTGCGTCTGAGCTTGTCAAGGTGAAGGCTTACTGGCTGAGGTCGACATGAGCTTGTTCGAAAACACCTAGTATTGTCTGTATATCTACTGTGAAGTATGTTTGCACACAAGGAAAGCATTCGAAATCTCGAGCTTTCACCACGTTTCTCGTAAAAGGCGGTATCCGTGTTAGGATTTGCCAAGTTAATTTGAGGCAGAAAGGCACAGTAGCTTCTTCTCAGAGTCGACGCAACATCTCTGCAAACATCAGCTTTGTGTATCTGCTCCAGTGTGTTTCGATCTCGTTCTTGAAGTGGTCTTGCGCTAAATCAGCACCACACTTTATGTCAGGGTCATGATCTTTTGGGCTACTACTACATTCGCTCACGGCTACTGTGCAGCTCGATGAGACCTCCAGGAACGGCTGTACAGGACACTAACTCGCAGCCATCAACAGCTGGCGGTTGGTAACACGTGTCCACTGAAATCGGTTTCTAGCGATACGAACCATAACATGACTTCAAAAGCGTTTCTATGCACTGGCAGATAATTATCTGTCTAGGTAACCACAAAAAACGACAATCGTCTTGGATTCATTATACTATCTGTCTATTTCTGTTGATCGACGGATGGTATAGTAAAACCAAGTGTATCGCTCCGGTAACCTGCGCCACATTTCAAAGAGCAATGAACATGCCAACGATGCACTCTATGTCGCAGTACCGTGTGGCGGTGGTCGGCGCGGGCATCGCGGGGCTCACGGCGGCGAACGCACTCGTCGCTTCCCACAAGCTCCTACCAAGCGAGCTCTGCGTACTGGAGGCGCAGAGCCGCATCGGCGGCCGCGTGCACTCGCGCGCGTTCAGCGACGCACTGTCAGTGAACGTGGAAGTGGGCGCCGCGTGGATCCACGGCACGGTCGGCAACCCCTTTGCAGAGCTCGCGCGCAAGTTCGGTTTGGAGCTCAAGGAAATCAGTAAGCGCAACCCGTGGTTGCATCCCGAGTCGTGCGCCAACTTCCTGCTCTTTGACTGCGCCGCGCAGCTGAGCGAAGACCAAGTGCAGGCGACATGGCGCATGTATGGGCTGCTACTGGCGAAGCTGCAGCAACTGGCGATTGCGAGCGAAGAGGAAGAGCAGAGTGGTGATGGCGAGCAAGCACCGTCGCTTGCGCAGCTTGTGGATCGGCTTGTGACGCAGGACGCGGAGTTACGTGCTGCGACGGCGAGCAATGCGAATGGCCGCGCGCACCTGGACTTTTGCGTGCACCTGATCGAGATCTGGATGGGGGCGACCGCGAATGCGCTCCAGCTGGACGACTTTGTGGAGATCGACTTGATTGGGTACGGTGATGGTGGATCCTGTGCCATAGTGTCCTGACTGACTGTTGGTGATGTGGTTGCCATACAGTGACGATCCAGGCCCGCACTGCATTGTGCCTGACGGCATGGAACGCTTCGTTGATCGCCTGGCAGAGCCAATCGCCGAGTGCATCCAAACCAACACTCTTGTCAAGTCCATTACGTACCATGGCGCTGTTGATAGTGAAGGAGGTGTTGTCATTGAGTGCAACGATGGACGCGTTATCAACGCGGACTTTGTCATCGTCACGTCGGCGCTGGGGTTGCTCAAAGCAGGTGAGCTGAGCTTCTCACCAGCACTTCCCCATGAGAAGCAGCAGGCGATCCAGCGGTCGCAGATGGGCCAGTATATGAAGGTCCTCGTGCAGTTCCCCGACGTCTTCTGGCAGCGCGACGCGAGTTTCATCGGTCAACTGGTCGCGCCAACAACGCCAGGGGACATCGCGTTCCCGCTGCTGTTCAACTACTACTTTGCGAAGAAAGTGCCGGTGCTCGAGGGCGTGCTGATCGGCGACACGGCGGCGCACGTGTCGAGTCTGTCGGACGAAGAGATCGTGGCCGCGTTCTTCAAGCAGCTGCAAGGGACGTTCGGCACGGATATTCCAGCACCCGTCGCTCACTTCATCACCAGGTACGCTGTGCAAATGTGTTGTGAGCTTCAATGAGGTGAGTTTGAAAACGAATATGTTGATCTTTTGTGAATAGGTGGGACCAGGATCCGTTCGCGCACGGTGCGTACAGCTGCCTCACGGTCGACAGCTCGGACGAGGACCCCGAGACGCTAAGACAGGCGGTCGGAAACAACGTGCTTTTTGCAGGCGAAGCGACAATCTACAAATACCAGGGAGCACTCCAGGCCGCGTACCTCTCTGGGCTTGAGGCAGTAAACGATCTCGAACGGTTAGGACTCTGAATGTGGGTATCTGTGAGTGTGGGTCGATAAATGTAGAGTGTATGTCTACAACTGTCGCTAATGATGGCTGCCACGCACTTAGATCCGAATCTAAGTCCTGCACTTGGAACTCGTGTGGAATCCTCGTGTGGAATCCTCATGTGGAATCCTCGTGCCCTCGGGGGACCGCCTTCGTATTAACCAGCATTGTTCAATTTCCCGCCTACAAGATCACCGATCATAATGGCATTGAACGACTCGCTCCAGCGCCGCATTCGCCGCGGCGAAGTGCCCTGCCGCGGTGCGAATCTCGGCGGCTGGCTGGTGGCCGAGCACTGGATGACGTGGGACTCGGTGATTTGGCAAGACGTGCCGTCGGAGATCAGCTGCCAGGGCGAGTTCGCGACTATGAAGCACCTGGGCCACACGCAGGGCGACCCGCGGTTCGAGCAGCACCGCGCGACGTGGATCCAGGAGCAGGACATTGCCGACATGAAACGCGCGGGGCTCAACACCGTGCGCGTGCCCGTGGGCTACTGGATCATGGAGAGCGACCCAACCGACGTCTCGAACAAGCGCGAGTGGTGCGTGTTCGCCCCCGGGGCGCTCAAGTACCTCGACCTGCTTGTGAACGACTGGTGCGTGCGGCACGAGCTCGCAGTGCTAATCGACATCCATGCCGCAAAGGGTTCACAAAACGGCCGCGACCACAGCGCAGCGCCAGTCTGTGGGGAAAAATATTGGAGTGAGTACCCGGAGAACGTCGAGAACACGGTGCAGCTCGCACACTTCCTCGCGGCGCGGTACCGCGAGAGTCCTGCGTTTCTTGGCATAGGGCTGTTGAACGAGCCCGAGTGTCCCGTGGACCGCAACGTACTGGAGAACTACTACAAGGCGGCGTACGCTGCGATTCGCAACACGGGCGACGACTGCGTGGTGACCGTAGCACCCTTTTTGACGGAGCAAGGTCCGCCGAGCATGGAGAACTTTATGAGGTTCCCCGAGTTCTTCAACGTGTGGCACGAGTGGCATCCGTACTTCATCTGGGGCTACGAGGGTCAGAACAAGAAGCAGATTCTAAAGGCCGTCAAGAAATACGGCGAGCAGGTGGCCTCGTGGCGCGGCAACTGGCTGCTCATCAGCGAATGGAGTCTAGGGTCCCAGCCGTCGGCGTTCCCGGCAGAGGACCGTGAGGGACTCAAGGAGCTCGCAGCGGCACAGTGTGGTGCATTTGCGAACGCGCATAGCGGCTGGACGTTCTGGAGCTGGAAGCACGCGGACGACGTGCACGACAAGCCCACGGCCTGGTCGCTGCGCCAGCTGCTGCGCGACGGCGTCATGAAGATTTGAAGGTGTGGGTGAGGAGGGAGAGAGCGAGTCAGCAGACGAGAAGAAGGTACTTTGAAAATGGTTGGTTGTGGGTCGCGCAAAGTGGAAACTGTCATTATTGCTACAGTTCAGGTAATGCAATGACAGCGAAGAAGAAAAAGAGAAGAATGGTTCGAATGAAGAGAGACAACGTACTTGTGTGGACATGACCGCATGGAGTGGCTGGTGGTGCTTGTTTGTTGTTCATGGCGTAGCTCGCAACCGGTGTAGCTGTTGGCATCGCTTAGACCCAGCCGTAGCACGGCAGCATGGACGAACGCAGCAGATGGTACGGGTGCGTCTCGCCCTTCTCGCACGCGAGGATGATCGCGTTGATCACCTTGAGTGCCTTGTCCAACTCCCAGAGCACGCTCTTGAGCTTGGGCTCCTGCTCGAACGCCGGCGCTTGGAAGATCGCGGCCATAGACTCGGACTCGAGCACGACGTGGTCGAATTTGGCGCTCAGCACCACGAGCTGCGGTACGAGGCGCTTGGGCGTGCTGTACTCAAGCACGTTGCGCGTCTCGTTGGCCGCCGGCTTTGTTGTCGGGAGCGCCTTCTAGAGCCCCGGGTTGCTATAGGGCGCGGCCATGGTCTCCCACGTGTTGACGCCGTTCATCGCGTGGTGACGCACGGTGGCTTGGAACATGAGGTGGACCAGTAGCTTCGCCAACACGTGCTTGAACGTGAACTTTGTGGGGAACCCGCGCAGCCCTTGGCGAAGTTCTGCAGCTCCGTGTCGTCAGCCACCGCCTTGTCGGACGCGTAGAAGACGTCGAGGAACTTGCCGGCCGTGCACTCGAAGACGTCGCGGTAGAGCTTCCCGTAGAGAGCGTACTTGTGGTTCAGCAGATGCTGCAGACCGCGACTCGCGATGTCGGCCTCAAAGTCGTACTCGACGGACGCGAACTGCAGCTGCTGGGCGACGAACTGGAGGCAGCCAACGGCGCCCCAGCCGAAGGTCACGTCCAGCAGCGTCGACGCGTTGAAGAGCCCCGCGGTCGCGCGCTTCTCGAGCACAAAGTCGATGTGGTTGGTACACGGCAGCAGTGCGCTCACGGGGTGCGCAGCTGCGAGGTTGCGGAAGACCTCGACGCGTAGAGGGATGAAGACGGCGTGCGAGTTCGCGAGGTGCTGCTCCAACTGGAAATTTACGTCGGCCGTGTCGAGCATCATCTTGGCGAGCGTCCAGTCGTCCGAATTGTCAAAGGGCGTGTACGTCAAGTTGTTGTCCACCACGTGGATCGCGAGCGGCAGCAGCTTCTTGCGGTCCTCGTTGTAGCAGAAGTAGCCTACGACGGAGGCCACGAACTTGCCACTGACCGACGGCTGCGTCCACTTGGAGAAGTCGGAAAAGTCCGAGATGTACAGGGCGTTGCTCTTCGCGAGGCTCTCGAGACTCGTGCACTGCTCGCCGCCGCAGATCTTGGCCACGTTCCCAGCGACCGTGAGGCCCGCGTCGCTCGGATACTTGTCCGTACCGGCGTTGAAGATGCGTATGCTGGAGCCCTTGACCGTCGTGCGCTGGTAGCCAAAGTTCTCATCGCTGATGTCCGTGCTCACGGGCTTGGGCAAGTACGCGGACGCGTTGGCGTAGAACGCGTCGTAGTCCGTGAGCGTATCGAAGGGCGACTGGAGCGCGAGCGCGTACACCATTGTGCTCTCGTTCTTGTCGAATCGCATCATCTCGGCCACCTCTTCGATCTGGAGACGCTCGTAGAACGAGCCGGGGTGGGACCGTCATACGGCGGGTACTTGACGCCGCTGATGCGCCATGTGCGCTTCTCGTTCGCGCTCTGGCTCACGAGCGCCTGGATCTCTGCAGCGCGTGTTGAGAGAGTTGGGGATGCTGAGACCAGAGGTGGAGGTGGCGGCGGCTGACGAGACCGAGTCGAGGTTGACGTCCTGAGCCGACGCTGCGTGCAGCAGACCCAGAGACGACGTCAGCAGCAGGAGCGACGCGCTGACGAGCTTCATGATGACGAAATGGGGTGGAGTGAGTCGTTGAGACTCGGAGACGGCGAGTTGACAAGTGACAGCGGCAGCGGATTTCTGAAAAGGCAGCTTTGCTTTGATCTCTTCCGGAGGTGTCCCCTCCTAGCTGCGCACCCGCTGGTCTTGCCTACGACAGTACTCGCGATCTCATGTGTTCTTGTCCTATGACATATATCTGTCTGGGGTGTCGACCTCATCAGAGGTCGTTGGCCTCTGATGAGGCGGCAAGCTAAAATAGGAAGCTTCGGCGCGGTCCTAAAATTGCACATTGTAGGATCCAGAGTGTACCAGATCCTGATTGTGACGAGATGACTTGGAGTTTGTATGTCGCCGTCAGACCTGTGAGCACGCTGCGCGAGCGTGACCAAAGCATACAAACTCCAAGTCAACGCGTAGTGTTCAAAAGCGTGGGACGAGAAGTGGGATGGACCTCTCCGCTTGAAGATCGCTCGCGCGAGGTCCCACACCAGCCATCCGTCTACACTGACGCCATCATCATGGCCAGCCAGTCATCCCAGGTCCAAAGCGACAACAACAACGAACAACATGACGGGACTATATTACGTGAAGGGATACTGGTGGTGAATTGGCTGGTGGTGCATTGGCTGGTACTGGTGCTGGTCTACACGTCACGCCTGCTGCTGTTGCTTGCTCTTGAGCGCTTGGTCGAGTAAAAAGTTCTCGATCATCTGGTGGCTCGCGCTGATCGTGCCGGCCATGCAGTTCATGATAAAGTCCGTGAGCGCGCCAACCTTGCGCTCCTGGTCCGCGATCGCGTCGTACACGTGCGGTCGGATGATGTAGCACGTTTGCACGAGCGTGTGCGGCGTCGCCATGTCCGCGAGCTCCTTAATGACCGTGTAGCCGCGCTCGACGAGCCGGATGCCCGCGGTTGGCTCGGCCGAGAGGTCTACGGCCTCGGCCTGCGCGCGCCAGCCAATTACGATGCGTCCCGGCTGCTCGAACTTGCGCATGATCTGCTTGCACAGAAAGTTGCCCTTGGTGCGGCTGCCGTGCAGCTCCAGGCCGTAGCTCTCCACAAGCGTGTCGTCTGTCGTCTCCAAGTACTGTGCACACAATATGAGGCTTATCAAGAACTTGGCTTCTCGGATAGCCCAGTCAGTAGCATAGTTTATAGACGTACCGGTGGCTGCTTTTGGTAGTAGGACCGCGACGGCATGTGCTCCATCGAGTGCGCGTAGTGGCGCCAGACGGCCGAAGCCGTGGCGCGCATGTCGAACGGCATCACCTTGTTCGCAAAGATCTCCATGACCATGCCGTTCACGTCGTCGTGGCGTAGCTGCGCGTCGCGGTACGCCGTCTGCATACGCCCGAGGCCGTTCGCCTCAAAGACCGCGTCCACTTCCTCCAGCGTGCGCTCGACGCCCGCGAGCAGCTCCTTGAAGATCGCGGCGTCACCGTCTCCTGGGCGGTGCACGCACTTGACGCGCTTGCCACCGCCACGTACTGATTCCAATATCTAAAACAACAAGAGAGAACACTCACATGTCAGTACACCATAGAACTTGCAGTGAACTGTATACGACGAATAGCAACGCACCCGCAGACTCGTGCGCTTCTTGAGGATCTTCTCGAGCGCCTTGGCCATCTTGATCTGGCCCTCGAGAATGAGCTTGAGGCGGATGTTCTCGAGCTCGGCGCGGCGGCGCTCCTTGTACTGACGCGTCGCGATGTCCTCCCAGACCGAGTTGCTCAGCTGCTGCGCCGCGGCCGACGAGCGCACTTGCGCAGGCGTCGTCGTCACACCGTTATCGCCAGTTGACGCCGAAGACAAGGACGAAGAAGTCGACGACGAGGACGAGTTGGGTGAAAAGTCCACAGAGAGCGCCTGTGGAGCTGGCGTGCTCTGCTTGAGCTTGCTGAGCCGCTCCTCCATCTCCAGCACGGTCTTGCGCAGGTAAATGAGCTCCTCTTTGCGCTCGTCGCGCGCGCGGTTCGAGTTGTACCCCGCAGGCTTCTTCTTCGCCGGCCGCTTCTTCACGAGCGCCGTCGAGGTCGCCGCCCCCGCTTTTGGCGTCGTAGTAGAACCCCCAGCAGCGCTGCCCTTTGCAGCTGATGATGAAACCGCCATGATCGACGCCATGGGGCTGTTGCTCTCGCTGCCGCTACTGTCATTGCTGTGGGCGGGCGCCATGAGCAGACTCTGCGGGTTAAAGTCGATCGTCGGGAAGCCCGCGCTCATCATCGCCATCATCATGCCCGGGTTGTGCTGCGGCTGGTACTCGGTCGTCGGGCTCTCGTTCACGAAGCCATAGGCGCTGGTGCTCCCAGTACTGCTCGTGTGGTAGCTCGTGTAGCCTTTCGTGCGCGCGGCCTCGTGGAACGACGACGAAGGGACGCTCGCCCCCGGCGTCTCGATGACTGGAATGTGTTCGGCCTCGAGCAGCGCGCTGAGCATCGTGGTGTCGTCACTGTCGTCGTCATCATCGTCATGCTCTCTCACAAAGGCGCGCGCATGTTGATATTGCTGCTGGTGTTCATGGTGCTGCGGCTGCTCATCGCCGCCCTCGTCGATGTCGACGTCCATGTCGTGGCTGCTGGCGTCCTGCAAGAGGCGCCAGGCCGCGCCCGCGCCGCCGCTCCCAGCGCCGTCATCGCACTCGGCGAGGAACGAAAGCGCAGCCTCCAGCGACGCCTGCTCGGAGTGCAGCAATGCTGCGTAGTCGGCCGCGCTCGTGCTGCTACTAGTAGTTGTCGTCGTCGGCATCGCGGACGACTGACGCCCTGCTGCCTTACCGTGTTTCTTTCCAAAGTGATGATGTTGAGCTTCGGGAGTACGTACGTAAGTACGCACTTCTTGCGCACTGGACGCGGGGAAGCTTGCATTAAGTACGTAATATCAGACAATCGGACAAGCGAGCGAAAGGGCTTGCAACCCTTAGCGATTGGATAAAATTCATGGAAATCATTTCCACCAATGAAATTCGTCGGCAAAAGTGTGAATCGGTTTTTCGTCCGTTTCCATACAAATTTCAAGTGTATCAACATTTCACCATTTTGTCGAAATCTGTCCGTTTCGCTGATTTCGACAAAATGGTGAAATGTCGGCACACTTGAAATTTGTATGGAAACGGACGAAAAACCGATTCACACTTTTGCCGACGAATTTCATTGGTGGAAATGATTTCCATGAATTTTATGATTGGTCAGATTTTAAGAAGAAGGCGACTGTTAGAATGAGCATCTGAATTCGATTCAGATACTCATTCTCGGAGTCGATGGTGAGCGCAGAGGCGATAGCATGTGCGTCCGAGTTGCTCAAGAGCTACAGCTACGAGGTGACGGCTCGTATGACCGGGGTCGCCACGACGTCACTCTGACGAGCTGTGAACAAGCGACCACGCGTGGTGGGACGACATCTCCTCCTCGACAATGACAAAGCGCTTTTTATACGTTAGTGGTGTATTCGCAGGCCAACCAAAGCGACCGAGACCGAGTTTGTCGACTACGTGTGGGACACATTCAAGATACGAATGTCGCCAAGAGCAATCAAGCGCTACGTGGACAATGCTGTGGATCCCAGTTGCCCATCTTCCCTGATCTTCCGACCATACAACCATCGGGGACGCAAGATCAACACCTTGAAGACACTACTTTCGAGTGCCTTGAAGATGATTGACGTCTGTATCTACGTCTTTTCCAGCATTGAGGTATGTATCGAGAATCCTACTACGCAAATATACTTCTGTTGTTTCTCTGTATTCTTTTGTAGCTTGCGAACTTGATGATAGCCATGAACAAGAAGGTCACTCTCCGCATCTTAGCTGACTGCTCTTCAGCTCATAATGGCAATTCCAAGGTCGCTTACCTGGTGGAGAAAGGAGCGCCGGTGAAGGTCTGCCAGTTCAGTTAGATGCTTCACACCAAGGTAAACTCTTAGGCATTTGAACCTACTGTTTCTTCACATTGACCAAAAAATCCGCCTCAGTGGATCGCAGAATTGGAGCTGGAGTGGCCTCCACAAAACATTGAGTGTGTCGACATCAACCGCCGCGACAGAGATGATGTGGAGCGCCAGCGTCACGATGAGTGCCAAGAAATGGTCAACGAGGTTTGGAAGAGAACAGCGTTCTTTTAGTATTTTGTTTACTCTCAGCTTCTAATGTCAATCAATGCACTTGGGTCTTTCTGCTGAAGCGCACACTTACACCTCATCTTGGTCTTCTCGTAGCCTCGTCGGCCAACAAGCCAGATCGTCAGTGTTTAATGGACGCCCTGGAAGTGCACTAG
>JAADXK010000925.1:0-13679 GCA_023337805.1 Globisporangium barbulae | reverse complement strand
CATTTGTGGAGTTGCACAAAGTTCAGTTCATGAACCACCAAGCTCTCTCCATGCATCCAGGGGTGAGTACCACGTCAAAGCACGTACGTTGAGCCGCTCAAACTGCTCCGTCTTCACGCGCTTCTCCTCGTCTTCATTCCATATGCGGCCCTGGAAATCCAGCGTCTTCGGAGGCAATCGAGATCGCGGCTTTGATGGGCATGAACCCAGAGTCCGTCAAGCCAAACGACCCAGCGCTCACCGATCTGCTGATCGCGATCGACCATCTCCAGGCATTCGTAGGTGGACTGATCCCGCTCCAGGTGTCCAAGTAAGTGACTATCCGTTGTCGTGGTGTCCCATAAAGGGCAATGTGGGCTGACTTGTATTGAAACTCTTGTTGCGTGTAGGAACATCAACCGATTTACAACGTACCTTCTAGCGACAGCAACAGTAGCGTCATCAGCGGAGATTGCGCTGAGAGACCCGTACATCGTACAGCACGGCGAGGACACGGTCATCCGCGTCAACGTGTAGCAAGTGAGTGTGTGGAACCTAGATATGTCGTGTATTTATATAAATTAACGCAAAAACCCTGAGTAATAGAGTGCATATCCTTTCCTAGAGGGCACAGCCGTAGTCACCTGCCTCTTTCTTCACGCACGGATACGTCTTGTCCAGATCCGTGAGCGTCGTGGGGCAGTTTCCGTTGAAGGTGCTGCCGCTGCAGATCGGGATGCGAGCGCACAGGTTCCCGACGCCCTCGACGGTCACCTGGGTCTGGTTTGGCAGGATCGAGCAGTCGGGAGCACTGTCGTCTTCGCGGGCACTAGCGTTCGATTGAATGGCCGGAAGCAGCAACAGAGGAATGCAACCATGAACTCCTGTGTCCAGTTTGCCACAGTACGACCCAAACTCGAGAAACCCCTTCACGGGACCTGGACAGTTGCCGCTGTTCGACTGCCCAGAGCAGCTCGGCTTCTTGACACAAAAGAGCTCGTTGCCGGCGTTGACCACACTGATCGGATCCTCGTCGGCAGCGCAGTCGGCAGCCACTGCGTCGTTGTAGCAGGCGGCGAGCAGACACGCGATCAGGAGAGTCGAGCGCGCGAACATCGTCGTCTTGATAGAATTTGTTGAGGTGACTTCGAAAGCGCTGAGGCTGGGGCGGCAAAATGGAGAATGCCGAGTCGACTGCGGAGCTCTTGGTGAGATCATGCTGCACCTGCGAAGAAGGTGAAGGATTTGGGATGCGGCCCCACGAGAGGCAAGTCGCAGAACGTTCTTTCGACACAACAGCATGACAAGTACAGCCATGCGATGAACGTTGTGGCCAATTTCAGCGTCTCAAGTACCATTTCTGATGGTCCTTTAAATAGCAACGTCTGCTGCGTTCGGAAAAATGTGATCGAGAGGATTGATTGATCAACGTGCTCGTGGTCCTGCCTGGGCTTGACCATCACATGGAGCGAAGCAACTGTATCCATGCGGAGGAGGACTCGTTCACGTTTAAAGAAGAATGCGCGTCGACGGAGGGCCAAGTCGAATGCGACCTCGGGCGCGAGTGGGCAGGAGCTCCGACAATGGAAACATGTGCGTGCGCCAGCCGCTCGCCTACAGCTGCTGGTAGAAGAACGAAAAGTCGCCGCACATCTTGGCGTACAAGCTCTCGAGCAGATCGTGATGCGGGCCACGACTCGTTGACATGCGCTTCTTGTTGGTCAGCGATGGCGACGGAGACGGAGACAACGAGCATGATCCTGATCCAGAGGCCTCGAACGTCTTGAGCACGACGACGGCCTGGTAGAAAGCCCGTAGCTCGTCCGTCGGCTTCATGTCCGTGCGAAAGATCACGTGTACGCGATTGCCGTTGACTGAGATCAGGTAGTGCTCGTCCCTAAACAAGACATCGCCCGTTAACTGTGAGACTTTTGTTCACCGGTGGCTTTATACAGAAAGCACAGGACGTACGGGTAGAGCTGCAGCAGAAAGTCGAGGTCTTGGTTCGACAGCTTCGCGTTGCAGATCTAGAAGCCCATGACGATCTTGCTGATCGGCAACTTCGGGTCGTAGTAGATCGGCTCCTGCTGGTTCACGCTTCGAATGGAGAACTGTGCAGCATTCGCCACACGAGCACAACATTATATATACGAACACACGGGTCAAAAGTCCATTTCGAGTTTTCATCCGGGCGGCTGTGCGCGGCGACGTTGCTGCAACCGGGATGGACGGCGGATGGCGACGTGTTTTTGCTGACAGACAGTGGCGAAGCCATGGAAGTCGATCGGTTTTGAGCGCGACTTGACTGACACCAGCAGCATTGGCATGCACTTTGACCCTTTGCTTGGGATGACCCTTTCAAACCCGTTCAACTTGAGTGCACTCAACTGATCGATTTTGAAAGGGATTAAGTTTACTATTTGCAATATATATAAATCTCTAAAACCCACGAAAGTCATAACTCACTTTTTACTATTCTAACTGGCTCGAAACACGGTTTTAAACCTTTATTTATTTTTTATACTTTTGATGATATTGAAGAGATATTGTTTTCGAAAAGTATCATTTGACTCAGGATTAGTTAGTGCGTCAAAAGTGGTGGAAGCCAAAAAAGTTAAAAGAAGTCGATTCCATCATCATGAGCGGCTTCGAGCGCATCCTCGCGCGCGTGGGCGGCGACGCGCTGCGCGATTACTGCTCGTCAGCCATCGAGGACGAGCTGAAGAACCTCAAGGAGAAGATGCAGATCTGCCTCACAAGCGTCGAGAAGGCGCTTGAGGTGCAGGACGCCATCCTCAAGCTCAACGTGCCGCTCACGGACAACGCCGCTATGTTCGCGGCGATCCAGAGCAACTACCACAAGTTCAACAATGACCTGGACAAGTTCATCACGGAGCAGAAGAAGGTGCGTTTGTGTTTATGTGCCGTGCTTATGCTCTGCTTTTCGTTGTGTCGGTAGTAGCCATGGTGCTGTGGCTTATCTTGCTGCACTTTCTTGCGCTCTCTGCTAGGTGCAAGCCGCGGATGTGGCACGGAAATCAGAGGAAGCGGCGAGCGCCAAGCGCAATCGGTCGCACGCCGACAGCATAACCAGCAACCCTGGCGGAGAGCAGCGAGCGAGCCCGCAGAAGCAGGAGATCACGCGCCTGCTGAGCCTGATCCAGCACCGTCTCACGCGCAAGCAGAGCGATTGGATCCCAACGACCATTGACGACGTCGCGTCGATCAGTGCGCGCCTGAAGGGCTACGTGCCGTCGAAAAGTCAGTGCAATGAAATCGTGCTCGTGCTCGACCACTTCATCTCGGCCGTGCTGCTGAGCTCCATGGCCACGGACGCGGTGCTCTCTCAGTTGTCGGTCATGCTCGGCGACCTCGTCGGGGCGCACGAGGATATCGACGAGTATATCAGGTGAGCGAATGGAGCCCTCATAGTATGCCTTCAGTGAGATATTCGCACGACGGTCTGACTCGCTTGCTGTCCACGCTAGATCTGCGCGGGAGCTGCTCGCGAGCAAGCGCTCGCCGCCACTGCAGCAACAGCCCACAAGCAGCTACGCACAGTACCAGAGTGCTGCCGCGCCTCCTGGCATTCGCATGGTGGACCCGCAGCACTTCAACAGCAGGAACTCGGCGGTGGTGGCGTCCTCGGAGGAGGCGCCTCGCCCTAAGAAGCCCAAGCTCGAGCACAACGCCGTGGATCTGATCGTGAAGGTCGAGAACTCGGCTGCGCAGGCCAGTGCGGCACAGCAGACAGGTTCATTCGAGGTCCACGTATACGACCTGCCATGGGGCGCCATGCAGACGGACGTGGAGGCGTACTTTAGCGGCGCCGGCGCCATCACATCGATCCGCATGCCTACGATGGACGACGGCAGCACGGTCGGCGTCGCGATCATCCGCTTCGCCGCCTACGAGAGCATGAACACGGCGCTGCGCATGGACGGCTACCACTTCCAGGGCAAGAGCATCCGCGTGACCGTACCGGCCAAGTCCGCGTGAAGTGCGCCAGCCATCGTGTTATCGTAACTTACAATGTATCCATCTATCTTGTCAGATTTGTATAACTGAATAGATCGGGTTAGACAATGTACATGTATCCCGATATTCTGTGTAACCCGGTTTATAGATTACCATGTAAATGTTTAAATGAGCCAAAAATAGCGTGGACCACTTTTTGTAAAGTTTTAAATACTGTTTATTCAAAAAAATGTTGGAGGTTTTCGCCTGTTTGGCCAAACGCGTGACGATGATTTCGACCATTTGTACTGGATTCAGTATGGATCGGTTGAAATCACTGTTGAAGACATGGTATTCGGCTCGTCTTCAACTGTGAATTCGACCGATCCATACTGAATCCAGTACAAATGGTCAGGCGTCGTTCACTTTTCACTTAAACAGGCAAAACCACACAAACGTTTTTTTTCAACTTTTGGCAAGCAATGGACGCGAGTAGCGGCTTCAAGTGGATCCTTACGCGGCTCAGCGACGACGTGCGCACCAAGTACTGCTCGCAGGCGCTGCACGAGGAACTCGCGGATGTGCAGACACAGCTGAGAACGTGCTGCGAGGCCATGGCGCACGCCGAAGAGGTCGGCACCGCCATCGCCTCGCTCGAAGCGGCGCAGGGTGCGAGCATCCGACCGCAGTGCGTCGTCGCGCTGCTCTCGGAGCTGCACGCACTCCAGCGCAGCTGCCAGCGCCAGATGGCTGCGCTGTTGCAGCCGTTCACGGTGCGTCAACAAGAAATTAGTGCACTGTCACGGTATCTCAGGAGCTGATCCACTGTTGGACTCATTGCGTGATGCAGGAGACACCATCGACAGCTCCTAATAGCGGACGCACCGCGGCGACGAAACAGCAGCCAGAGCCAGTAGCAAAGACTTCAGCGGCAGCAGCAGTAGTCGAAGAAGAAGAGGAGGAAGACAAGTACGTGGACCAGCGGAAGCTGCTGAGCAAGGTGCAGAGTATCCTGAGTAAGCGCCGTCACAGCAAGTGGCTCTCGGATGCGGTGGACGTGATGCGCGAGTTTGTCAAGATCTCCCCCGTCGAAGACGCTGGTGAGCATGAAGAGCTCAGTAAGCACGCAAAGAAGATCCGGAAAGACTGGAAGAAGTTTACGATCAGAGTGCTCGAAACGCTGCGGACAGCGCTGCTGGAGGAGGCAGCTAAACAGGAAGAGCAACCACCGCGGTTTCTGAAGGCGCTCAAAAAACTGACCAAGCGCAACGGCGACCTCACCAGGTTCTACGAGTACGTTCCGTTCTTGATGGTAGTGTTTGATGAGTTCTGCGTTTTACTAG
This sequence comes from Globisporangium barbulae, assembly GCA_023337805.1. Lineage (NCBI taxonomy): Eukaryota > Oomycota > Peronosporomycetes > Pythiales > Pythiaceae > Globisporangium > Globisporangium barbulae. The sequence continues at coordinate 8,400 of JAADXK010000925.1, read as the reverse complement.
CTGAGTTATTCGCTGCAATAGGGAATCCGAGGAGCTTCTGGCCGCGAAGGAGCAGGAAATCGCCGCCAAGAAGGCGAAGAAGTTGGAGAAGGGCGCCAAGAAGAAGCGGAGGCTCTCGGACGCGAGCACGACCTTTAGTGTCGTTCCCTGTGTACCTGAAGTAGTCAAGAAAGCGCCTCGGATCGCGACTGAGAAACCGGAGAAGAAGCTGGTGATCGCGGAGATCCGCGTGTTGCTGACCCGGTGCGCGAAGGAGATCAAGTCGCTGCGCGACAAGTTCACGAACGACCTCTTCGACCAGAACCTGAACCACGTGGAGAACATCGCGATCTCACTCTCGAGGGAGTTCACGTACGACGACGTGTCGTCGCTCCTGACGAGCCTCTTCGCCGTCGTGGAGCATGTGGAGAAGGTGAAGGAGCCCGTCCAGCGCAACAACCGGCTCATGCGTCTCGAGGCGATGCTGCAAGCAGTGGTGAACACCACGAATATCCCAATCAGCAACCGCCGTCGAGCGATGGCACAGGAGTACCTCACCAACTGTCAGAAGTCGCTCAATCAGATTCAGATCCACCCGAGCGGCACCGAGGAGAGCAATGTGAGCTCAGCGAAAGAGACGCACATGTCGGAGCACGAGCCGAAGAAAACGCACGCAGCTGTGGCACTGCAGGCAAAGCGAGTCAAGCACGAGAGCAGCGTAGCTCCTAAACAGCACTACCATCCAGCGGCAGCGCAACCCCCGACGACGAAGAAGAAAGACACACTCACCATGGGCGTACATGTGCGCTTCTAGGACGAACAGTGATGGCCAAATGAGATGTATAAGACGACAACAGCGTGACATTAGCTAGATTAGACAAACCCCAATAGACATGACGATACCTTTCTCCGTTGCACATTTCTTGGTTGCTCAGGCTTCGGACAAACCTCATTTACGTCAGATACAAGCTGCTGGCGAAGACGACGTCGCGCTTGATGGACTCGGACGCGACCTCCATCTTGCGGAACAAGCGCGGATCGCCGATCACGCGCGCGGCGTTGCGCACTTCGCGACAAACTTCGTCGAGGCGCGTGATGCAACGCACGATGGAGCCCTCTTGGATGTCTGTGAGCAGACAGAGCTCCTTGAACGGCATGCCGCGCGACCACTCGTACACGACCTCCATGAGCCCAAAGTTCAGCGCGCCCTTGCAGTACACAGCCGGGTCAATGTCCAGATGCTGCTCCAGCTGGATCAGTCCCAGTGACTCGGCGATGCTCTTGACCACTTCGCGTGCTTCCTCGAGGCGCGGTGTGAGCGCCGGCTCGGACTGCGTCTTCTCCTGGAAAATGAGCGCCGAAAGCACGGCAACGATCTCTTCTGGCTCGAGGTTCGCCAGCACGTTCTCGAAGATCATCTCCGTGAGCACGATCTCTTCGCACGTGTTGATTTCACAGGCAACGCGACCTTTCACCTGCACCACGCCGTCTTCCGAGATGTACCCAAGTCGCTTGAGCACCTTGAGACGCTGCTGGAAGTCCGGGAAGAGTGAGAGTGAGTCGTTCGAGAGTTCGCGGGTCAAACGCGTGACATAGTCCTTGAGCTTCGACATCTTGTCCACTTTCCCCATCACGCGAGACAGTGTGCCACCTGTTGCGCCAGTCGTACATGGGTGGGTAACGACCTGGTTATAGAGCTGCTCCCAGTTGCTGTACATCGTGACGACATCCAGGCTTTTGAGCTTCAGATCGTTCACCACGTCCACGTACGACAGCAGGTTTTTCTGCGGGTACTTCTGCTCAAGCTGGACGAGCATCTCCACACTGCTCGCGAGCTCCTTTTTGGACGAAGAGGCCACCAAAGTCTTGAAGTTCACGCTCGTGGCTTCAATGTTGGTTACCATGGCAATGCACGACTCTGGGATGTCCAGCACCGCGTATCGCTTACCCAGAAGCGTCTCCGTAGTGTTCGACTCCAGCTCTTTCGCATCCTTCGCCCCCTTCGAACCACCTGGAGCGCCAAACATGCGATCGTCGCTGTCATCTCGCTTGCTGCGCAGTTGACGTCCACCGCCAAAGCCGAGTGACGAAGAGCTGTCACGACCACCAAAGCGCGAGTCCTTTTTCTCGGGCTGCGAAATCGTCTTCACTGGGGGCTTGTAGTCGTCAGCACACAGGAAGAGCACCGTGATGGACTTGAAAAGTCCCGTATCCACGGAAGACATGTTCGCACTGAACAAACTGCTGCTGGTAGGTCCGAGCAGGTCGCTTAATGTCGATGCCAGTGGGTCCGTGCTCGTGCGCACAACGAGCGCGAGCAAGTCAGAGGGCAGTCCCTTTGCGTTCATGACGATAATGCGTCCAGGTGCGATCGCGTTCTTGGCAGCGCTCGCGTTCTTCGTCAGCAGCCACTTCGTCAGGCTCTTCTCCAGCTCGTGCTTTTGCTTCTTCAGCTGGTACAACTCCTGGATCTGCGCCAACTCACCACTGGATTCCAAGTGCGGGTACTCCTCACGAAGTGCCGCATCGAGCTGCTTGAGCAGCTTCCGTCCGCGCATGATCAGCTGTGGGATGTTCTTGGACGCGAGCGCCTTCTGCGTTTGGAACTCAGAAAACGAGCGCTTCATCATGTCTTCCACAGTCAGCACTTCGACGCGCAGCAGGTTTAGAATCATGTTGTACGTCAGGCGGAACTGACTCGAGAGCGATGTCGCTTTGCCTGCCAGCATGGTCTGCAGCGACGTTGGCTCCGGGACATCGTTCCAGCACGAGATGATCACAGTGCCAACGGAATCGAGACCACGACGACCCGCGCGTCCTGCCATTTGCGTGTACTCACCCGGCAAGAGGTCGCGGAAACTCTTCCCGTCGTGCTTCCGGATTCCGTTGAATACAACTGTGCGCGCTGGCATGTTGACACCCATGGCGAACGTCTCGGTCGAGAACAGCACCTTGACAAGCCCTCTTCCAAAGAGGATCTCGACCATCTCCTTGATGATCGGGAGCAATCCGCCATGGTGGACGCCAACGCCGCGCTTGAGCATCTCCTTCATGGTCAGCACCTGCGGCAGCTCCCGATCAGTTCCTTGCAGCCGCTGGATGCTCGATTCCAAGAACAAGTGGATCTCCGAGCGCTCCGACGGCGTGCTGAGGTCCAGTTTCGACAGCTTATTGGCCGACTCCTCGCACAATTTCTTGCTAAATGCAAACACGACAACAGGCAGCAGCGCCTTGTCCTTGAGCGAAGTGACCAGCTTAGTCCACTCGCTCTGGTCACCGCCAGATGTGCGCCCCATGTTGCGCGTCGTCGCACCGGTCGAGCTGCCGCCGCCTCGCCCAGCGTTTGCCTTGGGTTTGTCAGACGGCGGGAACAACTTCGACTTCGCAGCGCTGTACGCCCCTGGGAGGTACCCGTGAGACGCGTCGTACAGTTTGAAGAGTTCCTTGCCGGCATAGAGAAAGTGCTGCAGCGGCACCGGGCGCTTCGTGGTCGAGATCACGTGAATCTTCTTCTTCTTCGTGCGGCCAATCCAGTCTGAAAACTCCAAGTGGTTCGGCGTCGTCGCCGAGAGGAATACCATGCCGATGTGCTCCGGGAGCATGATGATAACTTCTTCCCACACGACGCCGCGCTCACTGTCGTTGATGTAGTGGATCTCGTCGAAGATGACCCACTCGATGTCGCGGATCACGTCGGCACCGCGATAGAGCATCGAACGCAGGATCTCGGTCGTCATCACGAGGCAGCTCGCCTCGGGGTTGATGCTCACGTCGCCCGTGATCAAACCGACGTTCTCGGGGCCAAACTTGGTGCGGAAGTCGCGATACTTTTGGTTCGACAGCGCCTTGATGGGAGACGTGTAGATCGTGCGCGTCATGTGCTTCTGGGACATCGCGATCGCGTACTCGGCGATCACGGTCTTACCCGCCGACGTGTGCGCCGCGACAAAAACGCACTCGTGGCGTTCCAGGTGGATCACGCACTCCTTCTGGAACGTGTCGAGCTCAAAGTCGTACTTGATCGCCATGTCTGGGACCTTCTCGTGGAAGTTGCGTACGTCCACACTGGCAATACTTGCCCACTGGGATGCGGCAGCGGCCGCGCTGGTCGACGGCTGGCGCGGTCCAGCTTTAGAGGAATCCATGCCGGACGCAAGAATGGCCTCAAGCTCCGCTTCGGGCTCGCCGATCATGGCGTCTTCAGAGTCTGGAGCACCTTCAGTCACATTAGCAGTGATCCCGTCACTCTCTTTCTCTTCCTGGTCATCTTCGTTCTGTAACTCAGCAGATGATCCATCGTCTTCGACGTAAAACCCAAGCTCGTCGTCATCTTCCAGGTCGTGAAGCAGCTCATCGAGGGCCATGGTGCCACTCTGGTTGCCCACCTGCGCCATGGCATCCGACGCCTTCTCATCTGCAACGATGCGTCTAATGGCCTCAACGTGCTCTCGATCGGCGGCGACTTGGAAATATGGCTTGAGCAGACCCTGCGGGTTTACGCCGACGACCTCTGCGCTGCTGTTTGCCTTGCTCTCCGCTTCTTCCTGCGAAAAGATCGCTTGTTCATCCGCGATCGGCTCTTTCTCAAGCTCCCTGACGTCGTCGACAGTCAAGCAGCCGTCCAGTCCAGGTGCGCTGAACACCAGGCGCTCTAGTACGTCCTAGATAACAAGCAAAGCCACGCACACATAGCACAACGTCAGCTATTCCGCATACAACAGCAACGTACACTCGCGCTTGATGGCACGTACATAGTCGTCCAGGTCCAGGTTGCCAGCTCCTAGCACCAGCGCGTTGCGCGCCTGTTCCTCTGGCGAGCTGAATGCAGCTCCGTCGATGATATTGGCACCATCAGCCAACATTCCGCTGCTGCCACTCGCAGTGTGAAGATCCACGAGCGAGTCGCCGCCGGGCGAAAAGGGTTTGTTGGCCATCTTGCCGCGCGCATACTCGTCCTGCTTGGTGAGCGCGCTGGAGAAGCCCGTGTCTACGCCTGAGCGGCTCGTGTCGATCGGTCGGAATTCGTACGCGAGGTTCAGCGGGTCGAGCACCATCCCGCTGCGCTTGGGCACGAGCTCCATGCGCGCGTTCGACATGGGCATCTGGGCCAGGAAGCGGCTCGCGCGCGGCTCGGGGAACACGTAGCTGCCCGTCGGGTACGGACTCAGGTTCTCCAGCGCGAATAGCGGACGCGTCTGCTTCTCCAGCTCGCGGCGGGCGACGTCCGGGTTCGCGTACGGCGACGTAAGCACTGGCGTCGCGAAGACCTGGGAAGATCCGCTCATCTGCTTGGCTCCGTTCTGCGGTACGATCTCGACGCTGTCCAAAGCGAGCGGCGACGCCGATAAGACAGCGAACTGACGGAAGGCGTCGGGCACAGCGCCATGGTTGCTACTACTGCTCTTCTGGTCGGCTTCCAAGCGCTGGAGGTCGCTCAGCAGGCGGTCGATCTCCATGCTCATGCTCATCGCTTCCTTCTCACAAATTGTGACAGCAGAAAATGACAGGAAAATGTATCCTGGTAAATCCTTCAATAATACATACTCTCACCGTTTTGATCGTCACGAACTCTTCTAGAGTATGTCAAATAACCTTTATAAACGAATATGTTTGCGCTGAATAGCAGCTCGTGAATGCAGGCTCGCTTGCATTTTTGCAGCTGCAGTTGTCCTCAAAACTCACAGACAGCAGACAGAGCCAAAGGATGACGATGGCGCAGCAGGACGCGGAGGAGCTGGCGCTGCGCTGCTGCGTGTGCGGTACGTCCGCCGAGGACGACAGCAACTACCTCAACACCAAGATGAAGATGCTTATCTCCAAATGCGGACACCGTTTGTACGTCCACCGGCTGCGCAGAGAGAGTAACACGTCATGTCATGTCGTCGTGACACCATGAGCTGATCCTTGTCTGTCTGTGCCTGTTGCTCTTGCTTGTGTTGTTTATTAGCTGTGACCACTGCATCAAGCGCGAGTTCCAGCATCACCGCGAGATCTCCTGCCCCGCGTGCCAGAAGCTCGTGAAAAAGTCGCAGCTGCAGGACAAGACGATCGAAGAGCTCAACTACGCCAAAGAGACGTCCATGCGCAAGAAAGTCACGAAAGAGTGCGTCTCTCGATTTTGTACAATGAACACGCACGCTGGCTGTACGAGTGTCTATCTGACGTACTCATCTATATGATGCTGCGGTGTGAATCTATTGTGCGTAGTTACAACAAAACCGAGGACGACTTCAACACGACGGACGAATACAACAACTACCTCGAGACGCTCGAGAACCTCAGTACGCCTTCCCATTCATTAGAATTCTCCATTTGTGGATCGATGTGCGTGTCTAATGGTATCATGATTGTGCTGTGCAGTTTTTGATCTCGTATACGGAGACGACAACGAGAAGGCGGCCGCGCAGAGGCAGTGGAAGCAGTACCGCATGGAGAACGCGATCGCGATTGCGACCAACGACGCCAAGAAGGCTGATGAAGAGCGTCGCATCGCGCAGCTCATTAATGAGCAGCAGCGACTTGCGGAAGAGCGTCGTCAGCTGCAGCAGCGCGAAGACTCGCAGTTTGAGGCTGATCTGCAACGCCAGAAGGCGCAGCTCATGGAGGTGGCGCTCGGTGAGCGTGATGAGAGCGACGTGACCAAGCTACGCGCAACGACGACCGCGATTCCGATCGACCAGGCTGTGACGGCTGAAATGGAGGCTGCGATGATGGGCTTCCAGCCTGGCGTGATCGGTGGACCGCAGCCGATTCCGGTGCCCGGCGGCAAGCGCGGACCGAACTTTGGCGTGAACGAGTCCAAGAAGCTGCGCAGCGAGCAGCAGCGTGCCGGCGGATACGACCCGGGGCTGCAGTTCAAGCGTAACCGCAGCGAGGCGTGGTGCGGCATCTACTTTCGTCCATCGACGGGACGAGGAGGCGACGGAGAAGGTGGCGCGACGGCCATGGACGTGTGCTGATCAGACAGTAAGAAAACAACGTCCATCAACTATTTGCCATCGCCTACTAACGTGCGAATCTAAAGAAATGCTATTCTCCACACAGATGAGAATGAAGCAAGCAGTGTCTGGAAATCTATGAATTCTAACTATTTCTTGTCTAGCAGCTAGCTGGCTTTGGTCAGGCACTTGCGCTTCCTGCGTCGCTTGAAGTACAGATTCTAGTGTCACCCGACGCTGCGCACACTCTCCCACTCGTGCTTCAACTAGTTAGTAAGACGAGATCACCCAGTCTTCCGGTTGGATGCCAAGGTTGCGCTCCACAAGCTGCTTGACATCGTCCATCGCCAGCACCGTGTCAAAGCCGTGACTGGGCAGGAAGTACTCTCCTTGGTCGTACTTGATCGCGCAGCCGGTGATAAACGTGGTCTCGTTGCCCTTGGCTTTAAAGAACTACGACATCCCGGACAGCTTCACCTTGGTTCGTCCGCCCGACGTACCTGTGCCCAGGATGCTGTCATAAGAGATCTGGCCGTAGAAAATGCTTTCGAGTGAGCGGTTCGTGGTCTAGCTGGATCAGAGATTGCGGAACGCAACGCCACGCTTCGTCCACCGATTGAAGGGCATCGTCACCGTGAGGTATGCGTGCTTGAGCAGAGCTGTGTTGTTCCCGACCACGTACTGCAAGTCATGGTACCAGAACGACTCGACGTCGATCACAAGCACGTTCGGCGGGTCTTCACGACAAGAAGCTCTTCATGTGTTCATTCCACACACGCGAGTTCCATGTGCTTGAGGTTGTTGTGAATGGAATCGCGGCCAGAGAAACTCTTTGAAGTGAGACGTGATCGGATGCCTTTCTTCAGAGCCTTGCTACGCAGACTTCGATGACTAACCGAGGTCACCGCGTGCCAGCAATCATCAGACTGAACTTCCAGTGACGCAATTCACGTAATACTTACTAATCTCAAGATCGGATTCACACCTGGAGATACAGTGGAGGCGAGCAACCTGCTGAAAATGGATTGCTTGATCTTACTGAGAGCTCGAGCCGTCTACTAATATCTGCTCGCGCCACCCAGATGTCACGAGATAAACAGCCAGCTTCACTGTTCGTCTACGTAGTTGTCTTCCTCCTCACTATCAGCCCAGATTACAAGCTCTTTCTGAAAGCGAACGCGGATGGGTCCCAGCTCCCGTGTGGTGCCTGAACCGATAGAAGGCCCGATGCGATAATCCAGGATGCCGAGGACCGTGAAGACCATAAAGAAGCACGAGGGCGCTGTGGCAGACTCATCGATACACGCAGGTCGCTATTCGACCTGGCATGGACGACATGGGGCAGCTGGCAGACGGGTTACCAGGGCAAGTACTCGATCGAGCGGCTCATGGCGATGGACAACTACTACCGGACCACGTCAATACTCCGCGTGCTGCTTGTCTGTGTCGCGACGCCACTGCCAGCACTTGGGATTTCGGTCCT
>JAADXK010000924.1:0-13692 GCA_023337805.1 Globisporangium barbulae | reverse complement strand
TGGTTCAGTGGTTTTCCGTCTTGGTCGACTCGCCAGTGAAGTGCAACTTTTGTGACGGCAAAGGTACTCTGTTCCTGTGAAAAATGATACCTTTATCTGTTTTACTCCCTTTGAAACTGAATTAGAATCTGGTACGTTTTGACGTATCAATTTGAGGGTGTTGTCTGTAGATTGTTGTTGAATCGATATCCAGTGCGCGAGGTGTAGCTACGTTTATCCGCCGATTTCGACCAATCCAATGTGACTTTTGCGACCCTTTCTGCCGATTTTCGACCAATCCAATGTGACTTTGTACATGTCGGAAGATTTAATTACCTCTGTGAATAGATATTACAGTATTTTTAATGAAGAGATTTTAAAAAGAAACCTCAAACGACTTGTCAAAATATATACCCCTGTTTTGCCGATACTGGGCGTCTTGTGTGTTTTTGCGGGATAAGGACCAGCGCTCGTCGCGCGACAGACAACCGAGGGGAAAGCGGGGCAATCAGTGCGTCAATCAGGCGATTGTTGAGAAGAGGAAGGTCGCTCAACGCGCAGGCGGCCACTCCCCACATCCCCGCTACCTGTGGTCACGAGGCAGAGAGCGAGCGACTGACACGATGAATGAGCCCATGTCCGTGCTCACGCCCTCACGCGCCGCGTTCCTGAGCTCTGGCACGGCCGACTTTCACCCGCCCGATTGGTACGTCGCGCTCTTGGTTTTGTAAGGGAGGGCTGTGCTGCGTTGGGCGACTTCTTATCCGCTTGTGCGTTATGTGTGTATGCTGCCAATCGCTTCATGATGCAGGGCCTGCACACCGCTGGAAGCGAACGCTCACGCTCGCCTCGAAGCGTATCGCGATTCGCGCCATTGCGCGACCTACATGATCTCGACCAAAAAAGTGAACGTGTTCGGCCGCGACCAGGATAGCTGCGACCATGTGCTGGGGAACCCATCCGTGTCGAGAAAGCACGCTGCGATCATTCACGATGAGAAGGGCGGGATTTATGTAAGTATATAGTTGCAGATGATGACGCAGTTGTGGTCGTGTGTACACAAAACTGATTATTTCTTGTTGCCGTCTGTGTCTGTAGATGGTGGATCTGATGTCGCGACACGGCACTTACGTCGGACGGAAGAAGATTCCACCGCATGATCCGTATCTACTACGCGGTAAGGAAGAGCATGAAGCCTTGCTGCGGCTCCTTTTGTACAAATAGTATTGCTCATTCCTCATCTGCGATCCTCTTTGCTGCCTGTCATGACTGTAGAGGGCGACGTTGTCAAGTTCGGTCAGAGTATCCGCATGTACATCCTGAAGGGTGCATCGTCCGAAGGAGTGAGCGCGGCGAAGAAGAAATCGTGGGGTCGAGTGAAGCTGCGCGCGCCGAAAGTGAGCATCACTGGCGTCCTGCCGAAGATGCCGTCGCGCCCGCGCATCTCTGCGCCAGTGACCAAACTGGTCAACGACGTTTGCTACGGAACGATGTCGGACGAGAAGATGGACACGTTCATCACCGCGGTGATGGAGCTGTCCGACGACGAAAAGAAGGTACGGAGTGGTGTTGAAAGCGTTGTTCGTGAGGCTGTGGTCGTTTGACTCATGATCTTGGATTGCGTTCGATTCGATTGTGTAGGAGGTGGCTGACTTCCTGGTCGAGAAGATCCAAGCCAAGTACGAGTTTTACGCAGCGCATGTACGTATGACTTGATGATTTGTTAAGTCGGGCTTCTGCTTCTGACCCTGTCTGTGATTGACACTGACGACGTGGATCGATTCGATGACACACAGGTGCATCGGAATGCGTTCCTAACCACGATGAACCTGTTGAAGCAAAATCTATGCGTCGAGGAGTTCGAGTCGAATTTGGCAACGATCACGCACCTTTCCCAGCAGCGCCATGACAGCATTTACCGGGCTGACGCAAGAAAGGTACGAGCTTTGTGCGTCATGTTGGATCATGTATGCATCTCGTTGGTGTAGGAGTCTCATGCTTGCTTTTGCGATTTCTGCAGATCTTGCAGTTGATGGCAGCGGTGCGCTTGGATCCTGACAACATTCAGTATGAGGATTCGGATGTGGAAGGCTCAGGAGACGACATTAACAGCTGTCCACCAACATCGAGCAACAAAGTCACCCGAGAGCGAGTGCTTAGCGATGAAGGCAAAAAGTTGTTTCTCTCTGGACACGGCATGGCTCAGCATGGGCGGTCGGATTCAATTGGAACTGCGAGCGAATCTGGTGCGTCTGTCTCGAGAAGAAGCACGGCTGGCGGCATGGATCCACGGTACGGAGGACGTGATGGTTCGTCAAGTCGTTACGACAGCGAATACGACGATGATGAGTCTGACACGCGCTCCCAGGAGAACGGGTACATCCCACCTGCTCCGTGGCAGAACCCGCGCGCCGGAAATGGCTACCCAGGCAACCCTCGCTACATGCAAAGCGGTTCGTTGATTAGCGATGGAACGTCTACGCATGATGACAACGGCGGCCCTTCGGGTTTCAGTTTCATGACGAACGGTGCGCCAGAGAACGACGACGCCGTGAAGGGATCTGCGTTCGGATTCATTTCAAGCACTGATGGTGACGACGATGCTTCATCTCAAACGAGCTTGACTGACCGTCCATCCGGCAATTCTGCGACAAGCTTCGATTTCATTGGCAAGGGGGCTTCGCACAGCCCAAGCCCGAAGCCGCCATCCATTCAAGCGGAAGATTTCTTGGACGAGAATCCGTCTCTCGACCAGAACGAGTTTGCTGAGTTGTGGGACTCGACCAACGAATCGTACGTGCACTTTTCTCTCCTGCGCCGGTCATTTATATGCGCTAACATTTACATTGTTGTTGCTTGATTCGAGCAGGGAAGAATGGTCGGCAGAGTTGGTTGGCTCATTCAACCCTCCTGCGCTGCAAACCTTTCTTGAATCATCTCGCATCAAATTCGTGTCAAATGGCAAGGTTGGCGGTCAGCAGCAATGGCTGTTCTTTGCTGAGCAGGTACGCTTAGACCATTTCTCCTAGCATTTGGCCTTGAAAGGATGTCGTTGCTGATTGTGTTTGTTACAACTTTGCATATTTCCAGAAATCGAACAGCACGATTTTTCTGGTGGAGATGCTGGTGATGCCTGGCCAGTCGGACATGACGGTGACGCTGAAGTGGATCGTCAACTCCTTGCTGTACGACAATGGCCACTTGGTGATCATGGACATTCTGAAGTATAAGTTCCACCAGTTTTTTGCCCAGAACCAAGTGACAGCCAGCGAACACGTCCAGCAGTCGTACACGCAGCAGCAGCACCAGCAGGTCTACCAAAACGCGTATCCGCCGCAGCAGACTGCTGCTAAAAGCCGGGAGATTTACGAAGACGAAGAGGAGGACGATGACGAGCAAATGTCAGCGCGCGACTATTTGGCGCCGAACCCCGTGATCGAAGCTGCGAAGTTCGAACAACTGTGGGCCAGCTCGCCAGAAATGTACGTTCACTCATTTCATGGATGCGACTTGGTGATGTGGCATCTAACCAAAATATGTTCTCTACTGTGCGCAGCGCTACGCTCTCTTCCACGCTGAAAGACATCCCAGAGAAGGAGGACGTGATTGAGCTATTTGCCAAGAACTGCATGATGTGCCTAGCGAGTGGATCGGTGAACCATCTCTTCAAGTTCTACTTCTTCGCTGAAATGGTGCGTTGCTTGCTCGTTTACTCTGTTGGTCCATGCCATGAGGTTTTTATCTAATGTACCATGCGTTTCCTTGAACAGACCGAGTTGCAATGTGTGTTTAGTGTAGAGATGGTGATCGACATGGAGAACGGCTCCATTATCGGAACGATCAAGCGATTCAGCCTCCAGTCTCGAAGCGAAGAGGACGAAGAGCAGATCGATTCCAGTTTTGTGAGCTTCTTTGAAGAAGTGCTAGAGCAGTTGTAGAAGAAGCCAAATCAATGGGACAGGCCAGCGAGTTGGTGATTTTTGTGTGAAGGTGAATGTTCAAGTTTCTTGGTAGCAATGCGGGTTTTGTTTTTGAGTCTGAATCACGATAACAGGTGTGGCGACGGAGTTCAAATGGAAAATTCGCTCAAGGTAGGCTTTCTTTTATTAGCGTGGTTGTTGGTTATTGGACTCGGGTATTTTTCAGACATTCACACTCACACACTTGTACACTCACACGATTCTTACAGATAAAAGGACCACGACGCTCTCCGCTGCACAATCAGGCACTCACACCATCGCAGGCAAGGTGGCGAAGGAAGATGTCGCGCCACCCTGGGGTTTTGATCTGATCCTTGCCGCTTTTGATTGCGTCGAGGACCTTGTTGCACGGGGTGGAGCCGGTCTGGTGGAAGTTCTGGCGAAACTGGGCGCTGTAGTTGCGCACTTTGCCGCGGCACTCGTCGTAAAACACACAGGTCATCTTCTCCACTTCAGCCAGCGCGCTTGGGATCACGTTCGTGTTGCTCGCTTCGGTCATCGTCGTCGTGTTCACCGCAGCCGCGAATGCCTCCTGATACCACGAGTCTGACGCTGTCTCGCTAGGAACCACCACAGCCTCGACCAAGTTGCTGCTGGTCGTCGACTGCTCAGAACGGAGATCACGGCCCTGCCCGCCAATGCCAGACGGCTGCAAGAAGCTCGTCAAGCCACCGCACGTCGTGTACATGTCGCCCAGCAAGCCCGTGATTTCGTAGTTGTAGGAGTATTCGCCAAGGTCCCGAATGTCTGAGAAACTCAGGTATTCCTGAGGCAGTGGAGCGAAGAACTGATCCAGCGGGTTGCTCTCATCAAACACCGAGAGTGTCTGCTCCGTCTGCCCACCGCTGCGGATGAGGACGTTCGACTGCGGAAGCAGCACGTTACGGTCAGGGGAGCGGCGATTGAGTGGCGTGCGCCTCGCGCACTGCGTGAATTGGCGAGGGTCCTGCAACTTGGACTCGAGTGTAGTCGGCGCGTTGTTCCCGACGACGCATTTGTAGTAGATCGAGTGCAGCAAGTCGAGTGTGGAGTGATGCGAGAAGAAGATTGGGTCAGCTGGAGCCTCCAAGTTGGCCATCGCACCAGCCAACGAGTTGTGCATCGTGTCTGCAAGAGTAAGAAATGACAAAGCATACTGGTCAGTAAAAGTGAGCGCACTCGAGAGAATTGTGGGTGAAGGTTAACAACTTACTGTGGACGCCCTGCTCGATATTCGATGCCAGAGCCGCGATCGTCTGCGACGAGAAGAGCTGGCGCAAGAGGGAGCTCACGCTGGTCGTGGGCGGGAATTGAGTTGTCGCCCAGTCACCACGAGGAATGCAGTGAGCGCACTGGTTGCCGCGCACGTCCGACGATTCGCAGAAATGGTTCGCTGGGCGCGTCGTGACACAAGTTCCCTCGATCGGAGTGCCGTTGATGTCCACCGTCCGCGTCGACCCGCTCCGAGATCCGCCGAGTTCACGAAGGATCGGCGAGCAGTTCTCCATGCTGCTGCACTGTCCACTGAGAAACAGTGCATTGTGGTCGACGTAGTTCCAGTAGGGGACCGTAATGCACGAGAACTCACCGCCGTAGGAGCGCAGCATGTTCTCAAAGCCAAGCAGGAAGAGGCGGTGCCAGTAGATGAACATGCACGTGCGGTGCGCCTCGGCGGTCGTCATCTGCTCCGTGTGGATCTCGACAAACTTGATGTACAAGCCGTTGTCCATCGAGCGCTCGATCGCGCGCAGGTACACGTCCTTCTCCTGCGGCGTCATCCGGTCCCAGGACTTGCGAATCCGTGGCCCACACGCGATGGCTCCGCCAGCGAACTGCTCGGGGCTGCTCACAGCTTGCTCTGTGGATGCAGCAGTAGCGTTGCTGGCAGCAGGTGCTGGAGTGTTCTGCGCTGCGCCAAAGTTGTTGTTCGTCGCGAAAAGGAACACGAGCGCTGAACAAAGAGGGGCGAAGAGCTTCATGGTTTCCGAGGGTTTGTTGGTGGAGGTGCTTTCGTTGTTGCTGCTTCACGTCAAGTTGTGTAATGAGTCTCAGTGTAAGCTTGTAAGCAAGCCAGCGAGCTGTGCGGACAGTAACGCAACGACACAACAGAGCCTCCATGCTCGCTCCATAGACATGTGCTCCGGTAGAGAACATGGGCGTGCACACTATGAAGCGGATCCATCCATCTCGTGTGCTTTGGCGTACTGTTATTAAGTGAAATGATCTATTGCCAAGAGAACCGGAGGCAGTGACTTCACCACGCTGCCGAGGAGAGGCTCCGTCTCAGAGAGAATAGCGTGAGCAGCCAATGGAATCACTTCTGTCGATCCATCTCACACGCAGTGTTTACGGCCACTGCTGTGTTAGCGCTCTCGCAGTCCATCAATCCGTCCGCTCGGCCATCAGTCAGTCAGTCCGCTGTGGTCACCATCTTTTGGCTGGCAACGTCGTTTCGTGTCCCGAATCAAGAGTGATTGTCATCCCTCTCAAATTCGATACCAGTTTTGTGTGAGGTTTTTACTCGCGAGGTTTTACGTCTCGGCCAGTCATAGCCCGAAGAGCTCCAAAAGGACTGGCGCACAGGAAGCCCAGCGAGCCGCGAGCGTTGCGACCCTGACGGTTGGTGCTCCCAAAATTGAAACGAGCAGTCCTGCGAAAATGGTGCGTGCTCGGCCGCCGCGCGCCTCTTAATGCCGCCTGTGTGTGTATGAGGCTGCTGCTGGATAGCGCTGTGCGGTGCTAATGCGACTATGTGTGCTCTCTCTCTCTTTGCTGTGTCTCTTGCGCGTGTACGTCGTGCGATCTGCAGGGTGTGAACCAGTTTGTGCTTTTCGAGTCGGCCTCGGGCTACGCGCTCTTTGAAGTTGTTGAGCATGAGGAAATCGGCACGCTCCTGAACGAGGTGCAGGAGAGCGTGAACGACCTGGCCAAGTTCGGCCGCATCGTGAAGCTCAAGGCCTTCCAACCGTTCACGTCCGCGGAGAACGCGCTCGAGAACATCAACAACATCTCGGAAGGCATCCTCGGCGAGGACCTCAAGAACTTCCTCGAGATGAACCTGCCGAAGGTCAAGGCCGGCAAGAAGGCTAAGTTCACGCTCGGCATCCAGGACAAGAACCTGTCGCAGGCCATCTCGGACGAGCTCAAGGCGCCATGCAACTCGAACGAGACCACGATCGAGATCCTCCGTGGCGTGCGCTTCCACTTTAGCAAGTTCGTCAAGGAGCTCGACAACGGCAACCTCGGCAAGGCGCAGCTCGGTCTCGGCCACAGTTACTCGCGTGCCAAGGTCAAGTTCAACGTCAACCGTGCCGACAACATGATCATCCAGAGCATTGCGCTCCTCGACCAGATGGACAAGGACATCAACACGTTCGCCATGCGCGTGCGTGAGTGGTACTCGTGGCACTTCCCAGAACTTGTCAAGATCGTGAATGACAACTACGTCTACGCCCGCTGCGCGTCGTTCATCAAGAACCGCAGCACGCTCTCGGAGGACTCGCTCGACGGCCTCAAGTCGATCGTGCTCGACGAAGAGAAGGCGCAGCAGATCCTGCACGCGGCGCGCTCGTCCATGGGCATGGACATGTCGGAGATTGACATGATCAACGTCGACAACTTCACCACGCGCCTCATTAAGCTCGCCGAGTACCGTCGCCAGCTCCACGAGTACCTCGTGTCCAAGATGTCGACCGTGGCGCCGAACCTCGCGTCGCTCATCGGCGAGACTGTCGGTGCGCGTCTCATCTCGCACGCCGGTTCGCTTACTAACCTGGCCAAGTGCCCAGCGTCCACTGTGCAGATCCTCGGTGCCGAGAAGGCGCTCTTCCGCGCGCTCAAGACCCGCGGCAACACGCCAAAGTACGGTCTGCTCTTCCATTCGACGTTCATCGGCCGTGCTGCCGCTAAGAACAAGGGACGCATCTCCCGCTACCTGGCCAACAAGTGCGCTATCGCGTCGCGTATCGACTCGTTCATTGACGAGCCAACGACCAAGTACGGTGACCAGATGCGCGAGCAGGTGGAGGAGCGCCTCGCGTTCTACGAGAGCGGCGCGGCGCCGCGCAAGAATGCGGACGTGATGGCGCTCGTGTCGTCGGAGCTCAAGAAGGGCGAGAAGAAGGAAGCGAAGAAGGACAAGAAGCGCGCGGCCGTCGACGACGAGGAGGCGGCGGAGGAGAAGCCGGCGAAGAAGGCCAAGAAGAGCAAGAAGGACAAGAAGGCAGAAGTCGCGGCCGAGCCTGTAGAGGTCGTCGCTGCCGACAAGAAGAAGAAGAAGAGCAAGAAGAACAAGAAGGCTGAATAAAGTGTATAGTTATCCGTCGACGGCTGCTCGCTGCTGCTGCTGTTGGCCGGCCATGCGGGAGAAAGAGGAGCACGCGAGCGCGATCAAGCAGTAGTAGACACAGAACCAGTTGGTCACCCTTGCATTCTCTCTTTTTCATTAAAATATATATCTCCTTTGTTCCAAACACCTTTGCAATTGGGCTTTTTGCATGGTAGGCATAAAGGGACGGACACCTTGTCCTGTGGCTTCAAGCGCGCGTCACGTCCATCACGTGCTCATCACCTTCATGATACAGTAGTCTCCATACTCAACCCTTGTCACACATTGCGTCGTTTCGAGTCCCACGTGAGGTTGAACCCTGTGCTCGCACTCCAGAAGCCCAGCCAAGAATAGGCAGGGCTCATGAGCGACTGAAGTACGTTGCTCCACATTGAGCTCTTTCTTCAAGTCCCCAGGCAGTAGTCATCAGACAGTCAGTGGACCATGCAGCGCAGTGCCGGCAGCAGCAGCCGTATGATGGCGCTCATCCCCGGGATGCTCTCGACGCATCATAGCGAGATGAACC
Source organism: Globisporangium barbulae (assembly GCA_023337805.1). NCBI lineage: Eukaryota > Oomycota > Peronosporomycetes > Pythiales > Pythiaceae > Globisporangium > Globisporangium barbulae. The sequence goes on along the minus strand of JAADXK010000924.1, from coordinate 4,901 downwards.
GGCCGGACTTCCGCAAGCGGCAGATCCTCGAGCAGATGTCCGTTGGCAAAGCCCTGAGTGCCCCACAGGACATCATTGCCGCCAGCACATCCGCCAAAGTGAACCAGCTCCTCCAGGGCAACCAGGTCCCAGATGAGCTCCGAAGCACTCGCGGTTCAACCACTGTGGTCGACAGGACGACTGCAGCGAGCACTAAGTACCGCGTAGACGCGACACAGCCCAAGTGGATCACCAACGACCGACAAGTGCTGCGCTTCTACGGCTACTTCCAGGAGAAAGCGCTCGAGAACGGCCTCGAGACGCTGCGCACGCGGCGCGTCGTGCTTTGCTTCTACCTGAGCGACAGTGCGCTCTCGATCTTCGAGCCGCGCGTGGCCAACTCGGGCATGGCGCAGGGCGAGTTCATGAAGCGCACGGTCGTCTCAAAGTCCAACGGCACCAAGTTCTCGCCCGAAGACTTCAAGGTTGGTGGCGACGTGCAGCTCTACGGCCGCGTGTTCCATTTGGTGGACTGCGACGAGGCCACCCGCACGTTCTACGACGAAGCCATGGGGACCCCGCTGGCATCCCCACGCAAGTACCCGGACGACTTGAGCTCCCACGTGGACGAGATCGAGGCCATCAAGCTGCGATTGCGTGCCAAGACGGCCTCAGCGGCTGAGAGCAAAGCCGAGGCCACGCGCAAGTTCCACGAGAACAGCCAGAAGGTGCTGCGCTTCTTCGTCTCGTGGCACGATCCACATCCGCTGTACCCGGAGACGCGCAAGTACGTGCTCCACTACTACCTGTGCGACGACACAATCGAGGTGATCGAGCCCAGAGAAGGCCAGCGCGGCCAGTACCACCAACATCAGCAGCAACAGCAGCAGATGGGCGGTGGCGGTCACCACTTTGCAGTGCTCATCTCGCGACGACGCGTAGTCCGAGACGACAGCAACCAGGTGCAGACGCTGCTGGCCGAGCGCCCCACTGGGAAGGCTTTGATCACAGACCGCGACCTGCGCTGCGGCGAGTGGATCACGATTCTCTCGCGCAAGTTCCTACTTGAGGACTGCGATCCGTTCACGCGTGAGTATTACCTGACGACCCACGGCGTGACCCAAGAGTCCTGCGAGCTCCAGGCCTCAGCTGCAGGCGTCAAGCCGTCCAAGTGGAAGCTCTTCCAGGCGAAACCTCACGTGAACAGCAGATCGCTGGCTGAGACGGGGCTGGGCCAGCCTGGGATCAGCCCGGTGCTGCTACAGCGGCTTCAGTCCCACGTCCAGGACAACCAGGAGCTCAATAGCAACAAGAAGACGACACTGTCCAACAGCTACCAAACACTGGTGGTGCCAACGACGGTGGACAACAGCCTCGACCGGAAGCAGCTGCGCTTCAGGGCCAAGTTCCACGGGCTCAGCAAGAGTGACCTCAACTTTGGCCGCGAGTTCACGCTCACTTATTATCTCGAAGACGACACGCTCTGCATCTTTGAGCCGCGCGTCAAGAACTCGGGCGTCGCCGGTGGCCGGTTCCTGGACCGCGGCCGGTTCCGCAAGTGTCAGGACAGACATGGCGCCGGGGACACGACGTCAAGAGAGAGCCAGAAGGAGCGCTCGGCGTACTGCGCCTCGGATTTCTATGTCGGAGCGATTGTGCGCTTCGAGTTCTCGCCAAATCAGCGCCTGGAGCTCGTCGAGGCCGACCAGCAGACGCTGAGCTACTGCGAGAGCCACCTGGAGCTGTTCCCGTTCTCGAACAGCAGACTGGTGGTTGACATTCTCGCAAAGGCGCTTCTGGGATCAAAGAGCTCGGCTGATCTATTACGACGCGAGTGCCGCAATGTTGACAAGACGAGCAAGCGAGTGCTGGCACTGGACGAGTTCCGACGAGTGCTCGAGAGGTTCCAACTTGTGGGACTGCTGAATGCCCAGCAGCTGCTCACGCTCGACCGAAAATTTGCCTCTGAGGAACCACTGGATGTCAGCGTCAATGCTACTCATAGTGAGCCACTTGTCATTGCCTACGACGAGTTCTGCGACGCCATTGCGAGTCTCCTGTTGGCCATGGACCCCAATGCAGCTCAACTGAACAAGGACACGTGGCTCCGCAAGCTCACGAAAGTCCCAAATCTGCGCACTCTGCTACGAAGAAGCGACGCAGAGAGCGCTCACGTGGTCTCTAGCGACGCATTTCTGAAGATCGTGAGCTTCTACCGCGTGGGGCTCTCGGCGAGTGAGCTGGAGGCGCTCATAAGCAGGTTCAGCCGCAATGGCGCAGTCGAGTACCACAGACTCTGCGATGCTGTCTTCCAACATTCTTCTTCACAGCAAAGTTCGACCGAGTTCTCGTTGAGACAGCAGACTTCTTCCAGGCAGCACCAACAAGACGAGCCAGACGAAGAGTTCAACTTTGATGGCGACGAGCTCGCTCAGCACTGCGAGCCGTCAGGTTCGGTCGGCTTGTCGCCGCGCAGAATGATGCCAGCAGTGCCAAAGCTACACCTGCAGCCATCCAGAGCACAGCAGCAGCAGAAACCTAGTAGTATGGCGTTGGCAGCACCGAGACAACCTGGGCTATCAGGCCGATCAAGATCCAGTGATGCACGCGTCGTGACGATCTTGCGGCGCGTGTTTGGCTCACGCAAGTACCAACTGCGCAAAGCGTTACGCGAGCGAGACGTGGACAAGACGGGCCAGCTGGGCGAAGAGGAGTTCATGGAAGCGGTTTTATCAGTGGAGCCGTCGCTCTCGGACGACGACACGTACGCGATCGCCGACGCGTACTTCCCTACCAACAACTGCCAACTGGACTACTCGCAGCTGCTCGAGGGCGCCTTCAGGAACTAGACTTCTGGGCTCTTAGTAGACGTCGGACGGCGCCGCCCAGGACGGCTCTGGCGCCTGGAACGTATAGCCGTCGAGCTGACAAAAGCATTACCATAGACAGACATCGTTAGACCTCGTCAGGGTACTATTCAGTAACGAGGCTGGCAGCTTTCAAACAAATGCACAAACCTTGTACTCGAGCGCATGCAGCCAGATCTTGGAGCAGTGCAACTGCGTCTCGTTGAAGGCCTCGTCAGCGCCGATGTAGCACCACGAGCACGTGCGTTGCATGAACGCGTCCTCGCTCTCGTTCTCCTGCTGCGGCGTAGAGAAGTCGCCGTCGAGCTTGGGCGGCAGCTGGTCCTTGATCTCCTTGGCCTTGGCGATCTCGGCCAGTCGCTCTGGGCTCTCGCCAAAGTGGAGCTCACCGCCGTAGCACGGATCGTTCGCGATGGGGAAGCCGATGAGCTGCAGGTGCAGTCGGATCTGATGCGTGCGGCCAGTGATGGGTTTGCACTGCACGAGACACGTCTTGTTGCCGTTGCGCACGAGGCTCACAAGCGTCTCGGATGCTTTCCCGTCGGTGTGACATTCATAAATGCCGTCGCGCGCAGAGCGACACTGAAGTGGACAGCTAATGAGCACTTCGGTGTCCGACGGGAACGTGAGCATGCTCGATGAACATTTTTCCTGGGCGACGTGGACGAGTTGCTGCTGCACCTCGGGCGTGAACTCGGTGGGGAAGAGCCCGCGTCCGCGAGCCAAGTACGTCTTCTGCGCCTGTCGTTCAGCTGTGACACATACGACAAGGTTTACGGCCATTTAGTCGGATATAATGCGGCATGGGAAGTAGTAATTACACGTACAGATGCAGAGCGAGAGCGCTTTCGCCTTAGCCGCGTTCTTGGCGAACAGCACGATCCCTGAGGTGAGACGGTCGAGGCGGTGCACAATGTGGAGCGGTGGCAGGTCGGGTCGCATGTTCTGCAGGATCGAGTGCAGCGAGTTGTGGCGGTAGGCGCCGCACGGGTGCGTCGTGATCGACGGTGGTTTGCACACGACAAGCTACCAGTATCAATGCAGCGAGGTGGCATGGTATGAGTGGCGAGTAACACCAACGTGGGCGAGCATAAGCCAAATACAGGAGACTCACCATGTTGTCGTCTTCGTGCACGATCGTGATTGGCTCGCCCGAGACGGGTGGCTCGTGGCGATGCGCCTTGTGAACGATCAGGTCGCCGTTCTTGATCTTCGTGTCAGGCGCTACGATCTGCTGATTCACCGTGATGCGTCCCGACTGGATCGCAAATTTCTACATTCACGAATGCCAAGAGCAAACGATATGTTAATGCAGGCATAAACGCAATACAACCACAGCAGACACACAGCGTACGTAGTACTCGGGCGAGTTGGCGCCGAACTCTTTGATGAACACTGCGAGCAGCTCGCGCTGGTACCAGCGCTCCTTGGCGTGCGTGCGAAACTCGTACACGTACGGCTTCACCATGCGGTACCCTGCACAAGACACAGCATTAATGCACAGCACCAGTGAACAAACTCAATAGCCTGCTTGCAAGAATGTCTATGGCTTTTACATAGAGCATGCACCATTGGCGATCGTGTACTCGGCTGGTGCGGTCTGAGGACCCGCAGCAGCGGCGGCGGCGTGCTTGGACTCGCGCTTGGCCTTCTTCCTGTGCTCCTGGCGCTCAGCGAGCGCCTCTTGCGCACGCAGCTGCTTTTTGCGCTGGCGCTTGCTCAGCACAGGAACCTCCACTTCCACGGGTGATTGCTCTGCCTGCTGCTCAGCGTCCGGCGCCTTGGACTCGTCACGCGGCGTCTCCATCGTCCCTCGTCTCGTCTTAATTGATGATGTGGTTGACTTCACCAATTTGTGCGCCAGCGTTTGATAACTGATGTGGACCACACCACCAGCGCAATTCCGCCGATCTTCTACAGTCCTCCCCCCCATTATGATACATGAAAAATCGTCCACAAAATATCTATTCATAGAGGATATTGAGAGTTTGCAGGTATAAAAAAAGGAGATAATATGAGAGTTGAACCACTCTGAAACGAATCCAATTTTGATTT
>JAADXK010000923.1:0-13694 GCA_023337805.1 Globisporangium barbulae | reverse complement strand
TTTTTTCGCCGAAAGCAGTCGAATGAGACTGCTTTCGTGATTGGCTATAAAACGAGGCCTTTTTTTCTTTTCTGAATCGTGTTATTGGCCAATATATCCACAGAAGTCACCATTTTCACGTTTATTGGCGCGCACTATACACTGTGAGCGTATTTTTCCTGTATTTACTTCTTTAAGTGCATGGTTTTCCCGTATGTACTCTCCTAAAACTACCAATCAAAAGGCGCACTTTCAAGCGTATATAAATATATATGGCACAACAAAAAAGCAAACACAAGCAAAAGAAGCGAAAAAAGGCATGACGACTGCGCACCGACCGACGTGGCACGCGGCCGTGGGGCAGCAGAACGAGGGCGGCTGGCAGGCCGGAGGTGCGTTCTGCAACTCATGCTCATGCTGCTGATCCTGCATGTGCGTGTGTTGTTCTTATATTAACACTCGAGGTCTGTTTGTATCTATCTACAGGCGCGCTCAGCGAACAGTTCTCTGCGCGCGATCTCCCGGCGCACAAGAAGCTCAAGTACAGGTACGCACGGCAGCTTTATGATGTCAGCTTGTAACGTATAGGTGCTGTGCATATGGGCGATGGGTTGACGCGCTGTTGTGTGTCGTCGTGCACTATGCACAGACAAGTGGGGCAGGGCACTGCGAACGAAGTGGAGCTGCTCGACCTACGCTCGGAGCTCGAGGGCAAAGAGCAAAAGTACGAGGAGGAGAAGGGCAAGACGAAGGACACCGCGCAAGGTATAATACGATTTAGTCGATCACTATCTGCCTGAATGTGTGTGTCGACGGTACCGATAACAAGTGAGTTGTGCCATCCATCCCGACAGATAAATTGCGGCGGCTGGAGGAAAACAAGAAGCTACTGCTGCTGGGCGACTCGGAAGCCGACGCCCGCGAGTCGCAACTCAAGAGCGTAGCAAGTAAATACGACGATGCAGACGATGCGGACGACTCGGACGCATCGAGCGATTCCGACAGCGACAGGTGCGCATTGCCCATTCTCTCTCACTCACCCTCTCAAGCCGCAGTGGCGTAGTGCTGACGATGAACCGCTCTTGTGTGATGTACGCTGTAGTGACGACGATGACGAAGAGGCCGAGCTGATGCGCGAGTTGGAGAAGATTAAGCGCGAGCGTGAAGAAGAGCGTGTGCGCAAGGAGGAAGAGGAGCGCAAGGCCGCCGACCAAGCATCTCGAGAAGAAATTCTGGAGGGCAACCCGCTGCTCCAGCACGCCTCTGGAAGTGTTGCTGCTGGTGGCGGAAGCGCCAAGATGAAGCGCCGATGGAACGACGATGTCGTGTTCAAGAACCAGTCGCGCAACGAGCCGGAGCTCAAGAAGCGTTTCATCAACGACACGATCCGCAATGACTTCCACCGCCGCTTCCTGAGTCAGTACATCCAGTAAACGAACCATATCAACGTCCGCGAGGTGGTGAGTTGCATTCTTGCCACTCTTAGCGATACCCCATGCTAACAGTTTACCCTCAGACACGACTAGGTGGACTCCATAACGAAGAAGCAGATAAAGAAATGTATTCGACGCGTATGCAGATGGAAAGATAAAATGCTCAAGTAAAACCTGGGTGTCTTGCTTTTCTAGCGGACTTTGACGACCGTCCCGCCTACAAACTTGTGCACCGCGCGCTCTTCGCCGGTCTCTGGATCTGTCTCGCTCGGTCCCTTGACGAACTCGCCGTCCTGCTGCAGGCCGCTGGGGAATTTGAACATGCAGCTGCCGATTGGCTTGCCGTTCTCGAAGCGGCCGACGTAGGACCCGCCGTCCTTGAACATCCACTTGCCGTCCGTGATGACGTTGTCGGCCCAGTTGCCCACGAGCAGGCTCTTGTCGGCCGCGAACTCGTACGTGCCCTTGCCCGCGCGGATGCCCATGGTGAACTTGCCACTGAAGATGTCGCCGTTCGCATACATGTATGAGCCATCACCGTGCATTTTGTTCTGCTTCCACTCGCCGTGGTACGTGTCGCCGTTCGGGAACGTCATCTTACCCAGGCCCTGCTTCACACCGTCCACGTACGCGCCTTCATAGGTCGCGATGACTTTGACTAGCAGCCAGGCACGACACGAGGTTAGCTCAAGCTACCATAGCCACCAGTAGCAAGCAGTTAGAGACTCACACTCGTCGTCGTCGCCCTTCTGCCGCCATGTGTACTTGCCCTCGCCTTGCTTGAGGCGGTTTCCTCCCGCGACGGTGCCTTCAAAGGTGTCGCCGTTCGGGTATGAGATCTTGACGTCGCCCTCGCGCTGCAGGAAGTTAACTTCCTCGGGACGGTCGTCCACGTACTCCACCGCGTACACCTGGCACACCATCACCACCACAAACTCACTGCATTAGCATCATGTCTATCTAACAGTACATCCGCTATGTGTACAGAACCACGCACGCCTTCGTCACTCATGCTCTGGTTGCTATTGCTGACGTGGTTGCCACAAATGAACTCTTCAGATTTGCCTTCCGCGTCGCTTCATGATGGACACATTTTGTGTGGCCCACATGATTTACCATCACTCTTCAGTGGTGCAAATTGCCCAGTCAATTTAGCCAGTCAGTCACGTCAATTTGTCCACCACAAGCGGATGATGATGATGGAGCGCCGCGTGCTGGCGCAGACGCTGCGCAGCGCCAAGCCTTTCTTCCTCATCGCAGGCCCGTGCGTGCTCGAGTCGGAGCAGGTCGTGATAGAGATTGCCACGCGGTGCGTCTCTCTGTCTCGTTCTCTATGTTTCTCTGTGGCTGTGTATATAACTGAGCAGCTCTCCTTGACACGCCTTTTTCCTTCATGCTTGTAGCCTCGCGGCCATCCAGCAGAAACTGCAGATTCCCGTGATCTTCAAGGCAAGCTTCGACAAAGCCAACCGCCAGGACCTCTCCAGGTGAATGACAGTGCTGGCTATCGCATCACTGGTGGCGTTGTGTGTGATTTGACACGCAGGCTAACGTGAGCGTGACGCCATTTTCCGGTGGTGCTAACTGACCCAATGAACCACAGTTTCCGCGGCCCGGGGCTTGTCGACGGACTCAAGCTGCTGCAGCGCGTGAAGGACACGACTGGGCTGCCTGTGCTCACGGACCTGCACGAGACGCACCAGGTGGCACCCGTGGCGCAGGTGGTAGACGTGATCCAGATCCCGGCGTTTCTGAGTCGCCAGACGGACCTGCTCGTCGCGGCCGCCAACTCGGGCAAGCTCGTGAACCTCAAGAAAGGCCAGATGCTCTCGGCCGAGACCATGGTACAGGTGATCACTCTGAAGCAAATGGGCTGGGCTAATTACTGACACTGAGTCCATGTGTGATGCTGTGCATTAGCTCTTGGCCGCCAAGAAGGTGGCGATCACACAGGGGGACTCTGGTGCGTTAGTTCGCTTTTGTGTGATGCGGGCTTCTTCAGTGTACTGACTTACTGCTGATCCTTCATCCAGACTTCATGCTGACGGAGCGAGGGTCCATGTTTGGCTACGGCGACCTCGTGGTAGACGCGCGCAACCTGCCAAAGCTGCGTCGCTCGAACGGACTTGTGGTGCAGGACGTGACGCACAGCGTGCAGCGCCCGAGCGGCACGCTGGCCGGCGCAATCACCAGTGGTGGGGACAGGGAGTTCATCCCGACGATCGCGCGCATGGCGGCGGCCGTGGGCGTCGATGGCTTCTTCATGGAGACGCATCCGGATCCGAGCAATGCGCTCTGCGACGCGTCCACGATGCTGCCACTCGACCAGCTCCAGCCGCTCCTGGAAGAGCTCATCGCGATCGCCAACGCCTCCAAGGCACTAAGTAAGTAGTAATAGACAGCCTTACCTCACTGGATACTCAACTCAAAAGTCTTTCAGGCTCTCCTCCATGACGGGCAGCGGGTGTTCTTTCAGGTGCAGACACTTGAGCATGCGGTTGATCTTGCGGTTGAAGCGGTCGGGACGCGGACCCTTCTGCTGCCGGTTCTTCGTGCACAGGCTGCGGATGGGCTTGGGGATCTTCGGTTTCCGCGGCTGCACATGCTCGTATGCCTTATAGCGCTCCTCAGAATCCTTCGCGTCGATCTCCTTCATCGTTTCCAACACTTGCGTCCGCGTGTCAAAGTAGTCCTTGGCTGTGGCCAGTTTCTTGACGTTTGCCACGAGCGCGTGACGGTATTGGCTCTCGACTTGCTCTGGGAACACGCTCTTACGCACTTCCTCCACTTTCAAAGTCGGTAGAGTACCGTTGCCGCCGTCCTGCAGCTGCTGCTGCTCGTACGCGTAGAGTTTGTTCGAGGCGCTCGAGAGCCCCTTGAAGTCGGAGATTGCGACTTTGCGAGCCGCGGGGGCAGCGGCCTGCAGGCTGCGGTTGCTGCCAATGGGGCTCTTTAGCGTCTGTGTGCACGAGACGGCAGGTGGTGAGATCGTCGTGGCTGCTTTCGGACTTCCCAGCGACCCTCCCGTCATCCCGTTAGTGGTGTCTTGAGAGCTCGCGTGCCATTGCACGTGACCCTGTACTTCGTCCTGGTTATTGGTCTGTTTCTTCATGGCCTGGTCGCTGATGATGCGCTTGGCTGTGATCTGGAGACTCACGCGGCGGGCGTGTTTAGACGAAGGTCCCCCGGAAGGTGGATGCACCATACTTGTTTTTGACGGAGACGAATGCGTTGAGGCTGAGTCCCCACCCGTTGGCTCTGGGTGGCTCTGCTGGGCGGCATCGACGACCGTGTGCACGAATGTGAGCGTGTTCTTGACTGCCTGAGCCTTGATGGCCATCTCGAGCGCCTTCCGGATCTTGTTCTTGCCGTTCTTCTGCTTGTCTGCCTGCTTCTTCTTGGACGCGACCATCGCGGCGCACGAGAGATCGCCCGTGATGTGCTCCTTGCTGCCACACCAGCCGCAGATGCACTTGCCGTCTTGCATCATAGCCTTGGTCGAGCTGGCATCGCATTTAAACACGAGAGTAGCCATTAGAAAGCTTTAGAATCCATAAAGCAGTAGCTCGTGAAAGCCTTACATGGTGAGCACGAGCCCCGGGTTCGCGAGCGCGAGCTTCGTGCGCGTCTGGCGCCAGTTCTCGCGCGCCTCCGCGAGTGAGCGAAACTTCTGGTACGAGTCGCGAATGTGCTCCAGCCCGTGCATAAAGAAGAGCTCCTTCCACGTCTCTCTCTGTCGCAGTCAAGGCAGCGATAGTGATACAGCTGTCAGTCTTGTAAGCGGTCAACGAACAGAGACCTGCTGGGTTAGTTAGACTCACGTCCATGATGAGCGTCTTGACGTCAGTGACCGCCAGGAGGTCCGTGTTGCACACCGTCTTGTTGAAGAGCACTGGATACTCGCCACACACGTCGTGGTCCTGATACACGTTAAGCTCCAATGCAATGCGCTTCGTCTGCTGTTGCTTCTTCCCATCCTTGCTGCCACTCGCATTCCCTATGCTGTTGCTGTTGCCACCACCGCCTGATTCCTGGATCGACCGCTTCGACGACTCGTTCTCGAGCCGCGTACACTTGAAGACCGTGCCGTTCGGGTTGAGGTAATGCACGAGCGGCGTGCTCTCCTGCACGATACCCGAATAGATGAAGAACACGACGTTCGCCTCGGAGCCCACGCGCGTGAGAAAAGTGTCGGCGGGGAAGTTCAGATGCCTCAGCCGGTTTGAGAGCCGCGTGAGCTCCCCGTGCGGCCACTGCTCGAAGAAGAAGAGCGTCTCGAGGTACTCGACCTGCGTGAAGTCCAGTTGCGACGAGTTCGTGATGCGGATCAGTCGCTGGTACGCGCCGCGCTTGAGGCAAATGAACGACGTGGGCGCATCGCAGATGATTGTGCACGACCGCCGCGCCGTCGGGTCCATGACTGCGAGCTCGCCGAAGGTGCCGCCCGAGCCGATCTGCTTGATGAACGAGCCATGGTTGACCGGCAGCGGGTTGCTCTCGCCGTCCACGCGCTCGTAGAGAGTCATGTGCAGCAGATGGTTAACGTCGCTCGCTTCTCTGTCATGGATGCCGTTCTCGTCGTTCTGCACGAGTAGCTTCTTCTTCGAGTCGATGAAGAGCGAGACGGAGCCCTCGATAATGATGAAGAACGTGTCGCCGTAGTCGCCCTGGTAGCACACGATGCCTTTTGTGGGCAGCTCGAGCAGCGTCATCTCACGGCAGATGGTTTTGCAGATGATCTCCTGGGCGCCGTGAAAGATCTTGTTTGTGCTGCCGTTCTGCAGCACGAACTCGTAGAGCATGTCGATGTCCTGCGAGTCGCGCGCCTCAGGGGCCTTCTCCAGGATGCGGTGGATGGCCAGCACCTCCTTCAGACGCTCGCGCTCCACCTCGCCCTCGTACTGACTCTGTAGTTGGTCGCGCAGCTCGAGCAGGAAACTGCTGCGCCGCGCGCTCGGCAGCCGCTGCAGCGTCTGGATCGTCGGCTTGCGCGTCATGGGCGTCATGGGCGTCATGGGCACCGCTGCCATCCTGCACCACAGCAATTAGTAGTAATCTGTCGAGATAAGTGGCAATAGGAGGCTGCAGAGTCTGCTGCCTCCTATTGCCACTTCCCTATAAATAGTGAGCCACACAAGCGTTGCCCTCATGCCCCGAGCCCACTGTCATGATAATCTTCAGACTGTCAGCGAAGTCTCAGTGGTTAACCAATCAGTCAGTGAGCATGCTATTATGAAAGAGGGTTGGTTATCATACCGCTGCCGTGCCTTCGCTACATGCTCTGTCCTCAGTCCGAGTCCGACGAGTCGCTCGAGTCGCTGGAGCTCGAGCCGGATGAGCTGCTGCCTGAACTGCTGCTACTGCCTGATCCACTGCTGCTGCTACTGGAGTCGCTGTCGGAGTCACTGCTGCTGCTGTGGTCTGCCGAGGGCTTGGTGGCCTGCGCCATGATCATCTTTGGCGCGTTCTTGAGGAACTCGCGCAGGTCCGTCGTGAGGCCACCCAGCCCGATGGACGTAAAGAAGTTGATTGCGAAGCGCGTGTTGCGCGGGTTGTCCTTAGGGAACACGCCCGCGAACGTTTCCGCCATGATTTCGTCCAAGAAGCGCTCCTTGAGCTTCTTCAGGCCCATGTGCTCCGAGAGCTCCTGGCACAGGATTTTGATGAAGATGCGGCTGGACGACGTCGTTTCCTCCTCGTTCAACCGGATGTACTCGAACACGGTCCACGGCAGCGCATCCGTAAGCAGCAGATGGGCGAAGAACTTGGCCACATTGCGCAGCTTGTTAGTCTCCAAGCGATGGATCAGCGCGTATTGCTCGGCAAAGCACTCGTCGAAGCCATCCTGGTACTCACGCTTGATCATGCAGAACCGCTGGCCCAGCAGGCCGTAGTAGCGCAGGTACGTGCGCTCCTGACTGCAGCACTCGATGAGCATCGAGCAGATCTCCTTCTCCTGACCGGGGCGAATGTTCAGCTTCATCAGCTTGTGCGCGCATTCCTCGTGGCTGATACTCGACATGATCGTCAAGTAGATTGTGCGGCGCAGGTTTACGAGATCCTGCTCCGTCATGTCCTGGATCGCAGCGTTCTCCGCCGACTGCTGCTGCTGTTGGGCCTCCGCCTCCGAGTCCTCTCCATCATCGTCACTGCCACTCGAACCACTCTCCCCATCTGAATCCGAGTCCGATTCACCCAGGATCTCCTTCTTGATCGCCGCCCACATCTCCTCGTTCTTCTCGTAGTCCGGGTCCACGCGAAACACGTCGAGCTTGTCTTCGCGGTCGATCTCTTCCTCCAAAGTCGTCTCGTGCGTGATCTGGTCACCCGATTCCACCAAATCGAGCTGCTCGTGCACTGCAGGGTAGTCTGCGAACCCACCCTTGCGGATCGCAAAGAGTCCCTCAATCGTGTACTGCACGCGCTTGTCGATCTCGCCCTCATGCAGAATGCCTCGGAAGCGCTCAAAGATCGCGCGCAGGCCCTCGGGACAGAGCTCGGCGAGGATCTGGCCGCACTCCTTGGTAAAATTCACAGCAACCTCCACCGAGTCGTCAGTTGGGTTTGCAAGCAACAGCGTCAGCACTTCCAGCGCGAGCAACTCGTGGACCACCTGCTGGTTCACCAAGTGCGCGATGAAGCGTACGAGCGCGATCGCCACCACCTTGTCGCCTCGCTTGAACGCGCGGCGGAAGCGATGCACCACGCGCTTGACCACGAGCTCGCCGTTCTCCGGCATCTTCGTGTTGATCACCGCGACGAGCGCAGCGTAAATGTGCGTGAACCCAGGCGACGCCAGCTGTGCCTTCATGATCGAACGCGCCACGAGCCCACGCGCACGCACGAGATTCTCCTGGAAAAGCTCGGGGATGATGTTGCTGATGTTCGAGACGTTCACCTTGTTGATGAGTCCGTTGATGCTCTTGCGCAGCGCATCCCACGTCTGACGCTGGTACTCGGGCGAGCTCTTGTCCGTCACGTTCTGGCGCATCTGCGCGAGCTTGAACGGCGGGATGTAAACACCACCAGTACGGCCGCTCTTGCCGTCGTTCGCAAACAAGTTCACGCGCTTGATGGATTCAACAGCAGGAGTCTCAGGTTTTGCTGTAGGCTCGTCCTTGGGTGTCGACGATGCAGTGGGCTTGGCAGCTTTCTTTTCTGCGCGGTCACTTCTCTGCGGCTTTCGCTCTTTCTTTCGAGAGTTGCGTGGAGGCGTCCGCTCGCTCTCGCTACCACTGCTGCTGCTACGTGACGAGCTTCGTCCACGACGTCTACGTTCGTTTCGCTTGTGTCGCGACTTTCTCGGGGACGTGCGGTCGCCACTCTCGGAGCGCACTCGACCGCCGCTGCTCTTGGCCTTGCGCGGCGGCGTCTTGTCGCCGCTGTTCGAGCGCTTTCGCGCACTTTCCTTAGCTTCACGCGGCGGCGTCTTCTCTTCATCTTCCTCCTTCTTCGCCTTATCGTCTTCGCTTGGCTTTGACTTGCGAGGAGAAGGGGAAGATTTGCGGGCATCACGTGGTGGCGTCCGCTCTACACTGGGCGAGCGCGTCCTTTCTTTCGTCGCCTTCTTGACTGAAAGTTCTTCCTTCGCGACCGATGTCTTCTTCACATTTTCGCGTTCGTTGGTACCTCTAACATCTGCGCTGCTCTGTTCCTTCTCCGCTTCTTTTGGATCTGGATATTGTTTCTTCGCTGCAGGGCCACTGGTCGCCTTTTCACTATCAGCTTTCGCGTCCGCACTCGGCGACCTTTCTCTCTTGCGCGTTGGCTCTTCCTTCACGGCTGGAGCAGCAGTGGCTCCATTGTGCGCCGCCTGTCGCGTGGTGCGCGGAGGCGTCACCGAACGCGACGCCTTGCTTTCTTGCGTCACCTTCTTCTTCAATACTCTGTCTTCACCACCACGACTTGATCGCTCAGACGTTGACGTACCCGCAGCTCTCTTACCTCGAGCCGGCGACGGCGATCTTTCAGAATCCGACGAGCTAGACGAAGATCTCGATCTTGACCGTGAGCTCCCACTCGCACTGCGACGGCGTCTGTCTCCACGACGACCTTCAGCAGGAGCACGACCGCCACGGGATCTCGAGCGTGACGGTGACCTTGAGCGCGAGGACGACGACGACGACGACGATGAGTAAGACGAGACCGAGCGGCCGCGTCTGCTGGTTGCAGCGGCGCGGCCGCGACCCCCGGGCGGCGAGCGGGCGTTGCGCGCACCGCGGCCGGCACTGCGGCTAGCGCTGCGGCCAGCGCTGCGGCCTCGGCTTCGTCCGCGACCACGCGCACGTTCGCGTGTGGCGCTGCGGCTGCGCGTGCTGCGGCCGCGACGCGCCGGCGAGCGAGAGGACGAGCGCGCCATCCTGTTGTTCCTCCGAGTTGATTTATTAGTGGCCGCCGCTTTATGGGGAGGAAAGCGAGCAAGGGGGTTGACGTACACCTGAATAAAAGACCGTTGTTTGCTAGAATGTTGCACGAAGGGCGTTACGGAAGGAAAATGTTACTTGAATGTCGCACATAGGCTGCTTCCATTGCTTGGAGTGAACTATTTGCCTGTCAATTGCCAAGTGAGCCAGATGAAGGTGAAGCAGGCACAGATGAGCAACTTCACGGCCGTGGCGACGAGGCGCATCGCGGGCCTGCTGAGCGCCGCTCACAGCCGCAGCAGCGCTCTGCTATTGCGCGCGCCTTCGTCCTCCTCTGCTTCGTTCTCTTCTGCTTCAGCAGCTGCGCATGGCGACGCAGTGCCGCATAAGTACGAGAACGTGCGCAAGTTGATCGTCGGACTGGGCAACCCGGGCGAGAAATTCGCCAAGACGCGGTACGTCTCTCTAATACCGATTGTTGCACATGCACTGTGTTGAAGCATCTCGAATAGTCTACTGAGCTGAGCTCTTATCATTGCGTGTGCATGTGGGTACCTACCTGTATGTGTGTTGTTCTAGACACAACATTGGCTTCATGGCGGTGATGCATTTCCTCGACTCGTATGCTCACCAAGTGCTGGTAACTACTATGAAGTACTACTAACGCTACCACGCAGTTCAAGAGCACTCCCTCACACTGCATGTCTTGAACGAAAAATTGAAACAGGGCAAGAAGTTGGTGTTCCAGCACGAAGCCAGCAACCACGGCGACGTCGCGCGCTTTGCGATCTCCTTCCAGCAGGACGCCGAGCCGCACGTCATGAAGACACCGACTGCCGCTGAAGGCGAAGGTGGTGAAAGTACCATTGATGCTGCGTGTTCGCCAGCATCAGCCCCTGTGGCGTATACGTACCGCGTCGATGACCTCGTGAACCGCTCGTCCAAGCGCCGCAAGGAGAAGACGCTCACCGAGGGCGTGCCGCACCCGGACGTGAACGTCGCGCTGCTGCTGCCTACGACCTACATGAACCGCTCGGGCGTAGCCGTCAAGACATTCATGAACGCGCACCAGTGGCGACTGAAGAAGAACGCGCTGGCGCTCAACCGCCAGGACGAGCTGCTCGTAGTCACGGACGACGTCGCGCTGCCCTTTGGCACGTGCCGCTTCAAGTCGAAGGGCGGACCGGGTGGCCAGAACGGCATTCGCGACATCATCAAGTGCGTCAGCACCGAGCGCTTTGCGAGACTCAAGATTGGCGTCGGCGCACCGCACTGGTTCATCGGCGGGAACACGGGCGCGCCGGCCGGCACGGCCATGGACAAGTTTGTATTGGGGAAATTCAACCCAGAGGAACAGGACGCGATGCCGGATCTGCTCGAGTACGTAGACGAGCTCCTGCGACTGTACCTGCACCGCGGACTGGCGCAGGCGAGTTCGGTCGCCAACAGCATGGACCTCGCGACCTACAAGAAGGATTTTCAAGGCACGAAGCGTCCAAAGAGCACAAGCAACAGCAAGAGACTTAAGCAGTAGACAGAAAAACAGACATGCAGGCGTCCTCTTCTTTTCTATACAGCTACACCACACATAGAGCTTGAATTGATGGACATCCCACCAGCTTACGTCCTTTTAGAGTTCGTATTCGTCCAACAGTAGCGACGCGTGAGCCTTGATGAACGCGAGTTTCAGGAGCTGGTCCGTGTCGAGACCCTCTCGGTTCTTCCTCGCGCTTGATGCGGACGGCGGAGTGGCAGCAGTTCGTGCCGCGTGTGCTGATCCTTTGACTGGTGTAACTAGAGCAGCGCCTTCATTGGTAACATTGCTAACAGTGCCATTGCCATTGCTGGACGCATCATTCTTGGCTTCGAACACTGCGAGCGCGACCTGCTGGAGCAGCGGGAACTGCTGGCCGTCCGTGAGCCAGTACTGCTGGATCGTCTTGGTGCCCTTCACGAGCATCTGGAACCGAAAGCCGCCCTGCTGCTTCAAACTGTTGCTCTTGATCACGAACGCCGTGTACTCGCGGAAAAGCTGCTCGCGCTTCCGGTCCAGCTCCGGGTCTGCTACTGGCGCCAAAACATTTTCCTCCTCGTCATCTTCCGTCTCGTCATTGTCAGGCGGGCGATGGAAGAAGTCAAAGAGCTGGTCCTCAGCGCGGTCTCGCTCGTCGCCACTCATGCCCTCGCCTAGGAAGCGCGGGTCGAGCAGGTACGCAACGCCAGCGTTGCCACCACTGAGCATCATTCGCTCTTTGGCCACGAGCGCGCTCAGAGACGCATGCTCCGTCGATGTGAGGAGGAGCAGCTTGGCCAGTTCAGCCTTCAGCGTCACGCAGAAGCTGTGGTATCCGCTCGAGACGGGCATTTGTGTTGCTGCTGCCGACGCCGCGCCCTGGTTAACAGCTACCACTCGGTTCACTGCCATGGTCGCGTAGATTGGAGTGAGGAGATCGAGACTCTTGTCGAGATGCTCCAAGAAGCTGCTGCCCGTGACGATTTCCAGAACACGTTGGCGCTGCTCGACCGCCTTTGGCTTGAGACTCAGGATCGTGTACTCGCCGACGAAATCAGCTGCGTTCACAATATCGTAGATGAGGTCTTCGCTGCGTTTGATTGCATCCAGACACGGCTTGAGGTTGGTACCATAGTGGTGCTGGCGCCGAGGGTTAAATGGCACGAGCGGCTCGACGCCCAGGGTCTGCTGCGCCTTCTCGAGCTTGCTCTTCATCTGCACGTCCTCCTCCGTGAAGAACGTCACGAGCGTACTGCAGTCCTGAACAAAGCTCGCCAAGTACGCGAATGGAGAGGTCTCAGTGGCAGTCGTCACACTCTTGTCCTGCTTCTTTTCCGCCGCCGTTGGCGCGAAGACGTCCTTGATGAGCTGCACGCAGGCCGTCACCACTGCATTCTCACCATCAACGTTCAGTCCCACTTGCGACTGCGATGTCGCTTGATTTTTGTTGTTGCGCGTTTCGACCAGCGCCTTGACCTTATTGTAGCACTTGTCTAGCAACACGCCCGCCAGCTGCTGGCGACTCGGGAGCTCGACGTGCGGACGGCCAACGCTGAACGCGCGCCGCAAGAATTCGTCCTCAATGCGCGTGAATGGCGTGCCCGTGACGTAGAAGTGGAGCGCCAGGTGCTCATCAAGCGTCTCCTGCTGCTGCACGTTGAGCTGCGTGTCCACTGCTTCGGCCTTGGCTCGCTTCGTCGAGCGACCTCCAGCAGAAGAGTCTCCATCACCGCCATCCACACGACCACCCGTGGCTGCTTCGCTCGCACGCTTCCGCGGCTTCACGCTTAGCTCATTGAACCAGTCGGGGCGCTCGTTCTCGTTGTGGATGGCGAGCATAAGTTCGCGGAACGGCGCGCACTTCTTGGCCAAGTGGCCCTTGGCGCGCTCCGACTTCTTGCGGTGCGACACGAGCTCGCCGCAGTGGCGGCACACGCACGCCACAAGCCGCTGTGGAGTCTCGTTCTCCGTGAAGAGCGTCCACACGTCGGCACGCGGCCGGCCCTTGTGCTTGCCGCCCACGCGCGGCGCCTCGCCTCCGCTGCCCTCACCTCCGTTGCTCGACATGTTCGCGCCGTTTGTTTTTCTTTTTCACCCGCGAATCACTGGCGGGGTGATATGCGTGGGTTTGAAATAGCCTTCTTTTTTAAACTACTTTCATATATTACAAAAATGCCCTTTCGTTGTAAGCTATTTGCAATTACAAATATGGCATCATATTTTTTCCCGAAATGCGAGTTTACAAACGCGACCACACAGCCTAAATACACCATTGCTCAACTGGTTTCGTGAAAAGGCCAAAACCTTTCACACAAAGGCCAAAATCATTCACAATACCCGTCTAAAACGAAAAAATCAATTTTGAACAATTTTGAAAGGGTATTGTATCAGTTCCGCGCATCTTCA
>JAADXK010000922.1:0-13703 GCA_023337805.1 Globisporangium barbulae | reverse complement strand
TTCGCGATTTTATCGCGGATCATGTTCGCCTTTGCCCGAATGGTGACGCCGCTGACAAACGGCAGCTCCAGTTGCTCGCACAGAGTGATCCAGAGAACGAGCTCCGCTTCCAAACGAGGACACGTCATCTGCCGAAGTGTCTTTGTTGTTGTCGGGATCGCTCTGCGTG
Organism: Globisporangium barbulae; assembly: GCA_023337805.1. Lineage (NCBI taxonomy): Eukaryota > Oomycota > Peronosporomycetes > Pythiales > Pythiaceae > Globisporangium > Globisporangium barbulae. The sequence goes on along the minus strand of JAADXK010000922.1, from coordinate 13,534 downwards.
CGCGCCCTTCTTGAACAGCACCTGGAGCGCTGCTGGTGACGGTGGGAGCGCCAGCTGAAGCTCTTGCTGAACCCACTCACACAAAACACGTAACGACTTCTCTGGGTGCGCTTGGTGGTGGTCGCACAGCGCTTGCTTCTGCTGGTGGTCGCACAGCGCTTGCTTTTGCTGGTGGTTAAGGCGGACGCGCGACGTCTTCTTCGCCATCCTCACTTGGCAGTTGTTGAGCTCGCTTTGTGTTGTGCTAAGCAGTCTGCGCGCCGCGTGCTTTTTTTTTAACCTTTTCAGAGTGATTGTCGTATTTTCAGAAAACTGGCTGAGAAAGAATATTTGTCGATATTAATTTAGACTGGTGTTTACTACTGGGAAGGAGGCCTGTACGTTGTAAACTGAGCATTCTCATTCTGAGAATGTGCCCACCAACTGAAAGTAGAACCCTCACCATCCATCAGTCCATTACCCATCCAATTATTTATTTAACGCCTCTGCTCAGTTGAATACCGAGATTTTACCGCGCACATTGATGGGAAAGCGCCAGTAGCGCTTGTTGTGACTGTTAATGACGTAGTCTGTGTCTTGACTCCACAATGATAAATTGCTTCTGTTTTGCTGGTTGTCTTGGAGTTCGTACAATGCCTCATGTGCCATGGATTCCCAATTTCATGTTGGGTTTTCGATGAAGGGTTTGGTGCCTCATCAGGCGATGTTAGGGAAATATTGTACCTTGTAGATGTTTTGGCATAAACGACTAAAAACAACGATTTCTAAAGACAACGACTTCTAGAATCGAATTAGTTTGGTACAACTCTTAATTAGCAAGGATACATTCACCTGGAAATCGCCAAGCGCCAGTGAGTGTCCGTTGGAGACGATTTCTGGTGCTTATACTCTGACCAAGCATACAGTCTTCTTGCTCTGCTACCAAGCATCGCACCTCCTGCCATCCCAAGAAGACCAAGCCATGAACCGCAAGAAGAAAGCGACTACTTGCTACGCTTCTGTCAGTAGCCTACTTCTTGCATTTCGTCGTTGTGATGCGAGTCACAACGATAGCCGCTTTCTTGGCCTTGAACTACTTCGCGGTAGCCAAGGCCTTTCTGAGAGAGGCGCAAGGTTGAGGCACGCTATACAAGGACAATCTTGTCGCAGCTGCCGCGCAGACCGATGCCCTCGTCGCCCTCCTCAACAAGGTGGGCTTCATTTGGAAGTTCTCGCGCGATTCCTTCGACCAGGTCCTTGACTTCTCGCTCGTGCGAGACATCGCCGCTCAGGCCACCCGCGCAGATCATCTGAATAGAATGGTGAACATCATTCGTGAAGCACAGGCTACTCTTGATATTTTATGTACTCATTTACACTTGTAAGTTAGAATCTGAGGTCGTAGCTGCCACACAACGTGGTGCGACAATGCGTGTGATTGTAAATACGGCTCAAATTTGTAGAAACGGTAGACAGATTAGAAGGATGGTGGAGACATGTCTAATAGGCCAAAACATGTTCACTCTAGAGTTTTCTTCCTTCATGGTTCATGAAGTACATCACCATCGGTGGGTGACTTACTACGGACTACTCAGTCAATTGATCCGGCACGAGCTTGGGCACGGGCGATCATGTAAATTAGTTATATCCGACGACAATAGGCACGGCAACCCTTTCGTCGATGACGTCGTCGGAGCAATGCTAGCTGTGGTGCCGGTGCCTATGAGGACATCACCAACAAGAGATCATATCAAAAATGCAAGGAGACCATTCTGATCTGATCTGATTAAGGCATGGATGCCGACTTCTCGGCTTTAATCCCTATCACTAATGACATGAGCCAAGTCAGCCCCTCATCAAAGGCTTCGAAATATTGTTTTTAACTATTTTACGCATGCTTCGATCGCAAACGCTAATCTGCAGACCGAAAATGATGGGCTCCACTTCGTTCCAGCAATCTCAAGTTATATATCCACCAACATTGAGGTGTACGTCGAGGTGGGCCTCATGCATACATCGTTGTGTATCGTGGACTGATGGATCGATATTTCACGTGTGTGCTCTTTTAGAGGTTGTCTCTTCTCGCTGTTTCCTAACTCCATGCAATGTGTTTGGCTGTCTACTCGCTAGTGGCATGACTCGCAACCATGAGCTCTTGGCCGTCAATGGATTCAGTGGTGCGATGAACAGTAATCTTGCCTACTTCGGATGTTCATGTGACGGCACAAGGTGTCTGTGCTCACAGAGAACATTTTCGAGAAGGCTCACGAGTTGTTGTTCATGAGTCGTTGTGTTGCGTGTGTTGTTCTTTGAAATGCGTGTGCATGTGTGATGAATAGCATGCAATGGCAAACAAAGAAGATGCTTGTACAGCGTCTCTACCGCTTTATTACGAGACTGCCTACTAGCTCACATCGGCTCACTTGGGCCACAGAGCACTCTCATCAACTCTCATGAGATGCCAGCCAGCGCTAACCGAGTCCCAGACTGGTTACATGCTGATCAAACGGGGCGGCGTAACGAGAGAGGCGTTCGTTGTTGACAATCTGCTGGCTCTTCCAGCAACACAAGTTCTATCCCACCTTCCTGATGACGAAGCAGCCAAGCACTATGTCGGTGTCCGCAGCATTTAATCAATAATCTAGCGACTTGTTTCTGACATGCGCTCTCTAGCAAAAGACGTTCAGTCTACAGACAACAATGTACGAGGTCAAACATGGTCAAAGCGAGATGCTGTCGGTACTCAAAAGCATCGTGGCAGCTCAGAGCTCAGCAGCGCCTCCAGCCCAAAGTCCACCGCCACTCAGCGCATCCCGAAGCCTCCGAGCTCCTCCTCAGAAATAATGGCCTGCAGACTTGCGCTCGCTCGTTGGGATTTCGTTCGCATCTCTGGCGAACCAGTTCTTGTGTGACGAGCTCCATCTTGTACCCTGAGACAATATAAATCGCGCACAGACCGAGTCCCTCGCCGCTATGAAAATTGCATAGGAGCTCATGGGAAGCGACAAAACCCACCTTTGGCATCAATAGTTGGTGAACAAGCGCGAGCACATTGGGTCGACGACATCTACCTTCTCGCACAGGCGCTGCACGTGGAAGTTCAAAATCGTCTTGAAGCCGCTCGCCAAGATAGCGCCATATGAGAGTACAAATCTGGATATGTAGTTAGTGCTTCCTCAAGTACGAAATGGTATACATGCTGTATACATTCGTATCTTAATGGGACATTACGGTGCGATCGTTTGTGCTTGTGCCTTTTTGATGGACATCACCATCATCACATTGCCCAACCGAGAAAGAGGATGGCGCATCTGTTACTGCGCTCTGCGGCGGCGCGGCGCTGGACGAGCGCTTCCACCAAGCGAGCGGCGCGCAGACACATCGTAGCGACTGGGCGCCATTCTCGTAGCGTGTCGTACATCCTGGGCATCGAGACCAGCTGCGACGACACGGCGGCTGCGGTGCTCGACGGCGACGGCAACGTGCTCAGCAACGTCATCTCCTCGCAGTGGGAGCTCAACGCCAAGTGGAAAGGCGCGTGGCAGCAATACGACTCTATGGCTATTGGCAACTGCATGAACTTGCCACTGCACTGATAGACTTGCTCGACTGATGACGTTGCTGTTGGTTTTGTAGGCATTGTGCCGGCGCTTGCAGCGCGAGCGCACGAAGAGAACCTGCCACACATAATCAGCGCCGCCATCGAGCAAAGGTGAGCTTCGTGGCTATCAGATTCGAGCAAGATGGCAAGTTCAAGCCTCACATATTCATATTTTCGTATCCATACAGCGGTCTGGAGAGCGTGGCGCAGCTGACTGCGATTGCCGTCACCTCTGGTCCGGGGCTCTCGCCATGTCTCGACGTCGGGCTCATCGCCGCGCGCGACCTCTGCATCGAGCATCCGTCCGTTGACTTCCTGCAGATCAACCACCTTGAAGTGCGTTCAACTCCAAGATGTACGTTCCGTTATGCATAAAGGGCATCTCGTTCTCATGAAGCAGCTCATCATTGTAGGCACACGTGCTCGTCTCGAGACTACCGCAAGAAGGCGTCGCTCGCCCCGAGTTCCCGTTCGTCGTGCTGCTCGTGTCCGGCGGTCACTGCTGCCTAGTGCTCGCAAAGGTGAGCGTGGACTATCAGTGCAATACGCTACAGCAGTATCACGAAGTTACGAAGTACCGTGTCTTGTGTATTTCAGGGCATCGGCGACTATGAGCTGCTGGGCAACACGCTCGACGACTCTGTCGGCGAGGCCTTCGACAAAGTTGCTCGCATGCTCAACATTTCATCGGAGGCCGGTGGCATGCACGGCGGGCGGCTGATCGAGCAGATGGCGACGCGAGGCAACGACCGCGCGTTCGCATTCCCAGAGCCTATGAAGCACCGAAAGGTTGGTTGGTGTCGTTATGTTGCAACCTCCTGCTGGCACTTGAAGCCTAACTGAGGGTTGCATCACGCTACAGGACTGCGATTTCTCGTACTCGGGACTCAAGACCGCGATGCTGCGCGAAGTCAAGCAGGTTGACACCTTGAGCCCACTCTCTGTCTCTTCAGTCGTGAGCAGAATCTAACTTCTATGATGGATCTTGCAACAAATTCTCATATTGCTGCTGTAGCTTGGTGAGTTAGATGAGAAGACGAAAGAAGACCTCTGTGCCTCGTTCCAGCGCCGCGCCGTGGGCCAGCTGCTTACGCGCGCGCGACGAGCGTGTCAGTGGGGAAAAGAGCAGCTCGGCGAGGACATCAGCAGCATTGTACGTATCCAATTGGGCCTGCTTTCGTGCGCATTAACAGTTCGTTAACCTAGGCTTTCTTTGTAGGTTGTCTGCGGTGGCGTCGCGTCGAACCAGTATTTGCGTCGTGAGATGGAGCTGGTCGCCGCTGAAGAGGGTGTGCGCGTCATGTTCCCACCGGCCAAGTACTGCACGGACAACGGTGTGATGATCGCGTGGGCGGGACTCGAGCGCCACCAAAAGGGCATGCGGAGCGACCCGAAGACCGCACGATACACGCCTCGATGGCCGCTAGAGACGCTCAAGCCTCTGTAGACGAGTCGCACTCTCGTGATTCACTTGCCCCACCATTTGCTTGCTTGATTGAGAAAGAACCCCGATAGACCTCACACTCTTAGCTGCTTGGCTGTCTGATAGTTCTTCACTTTCGAATGGACTGGCGGATCTTCGTTTGCGTCTCAGAGAGCGCTCGAAGCTCATTCAGAATCCGTTCAGCGCTCTCTTCGTCATCCTTATGACCTCCACTGGGCTTTTGAGAGTGGGAGCTACTCTTGCGTGTCGCTTGTCTAGCCGGAGTTGATCGACCACTAGTTTCCACTCGGCTGTCCTCAGCCTCTTTCTCTTCATCTCCTTCCCCATTGTTCACGAATGCGTGGAACTCGTGATAGTCGATAAAGCCGTCGTGGTTGGCGTCGAACTTGAGCACGAGTAGCTTGAGCTCGTTCTCCGTGAGCTGGAAGCCGATATCGTCCATCGCAAGCTGGAAGTCTCGCGCCGAGAGCGCGCCGCGGCCCGTGCGGTCGTACTGGTAGAAGAGCAGCTTGACCTCGCGCGCAGATAGCCGCGTCTTCTTTTGCTGCCACTTTTTCAGGAACGCGCGTCGGTTGAAGAAGCCCCAGAGCAGCTCACCGTAGTCGATCTCGCCGCTCTTGTTCGGGTCAAAGTGCTGGAAGAACACGTTCGCCTGCTCGCCCGTGAGTCGGACGTCATTGGCCAGTAGCACGTTCCGGAACTCGTCGCGACTGAGCGTGCCGCTGCGATTCGTGTCGAACTTGCGGAAGAGCTGGAGGACGCTTTCTGTGCCCGAGCGGTCCAGAATGCGCTTGATCTTGAGTATCGCGCTCTCAAAGACGCCCAGTGCGAGGAGACTCTGAGCGTCTTCCGCAGAGTGACGCCTGCCATGAAGGTCGTAGACAAAAGTGTCCACCTCGTGTCCACCTTTGTTTACCGCAGCGTCAATTTCGATCTGGGAGAGTGGACCAGTGCCCAGGATCGGCCCCTTGATGTGCTTGTTACTGCGACCGAGCGCCACGCGCATGGCCTGAGCGAGTCGCTCCTGTTCGCGCTTGGCGGAGATCTTCGTGCGCTTCACCTGCGTCTCAAGTGTGCTAAGGAGCTCGTGGTACTCGAGCGTGTCGGCCACCAGCTGCGTGACTCTGCGCGAGTCGTCGCGCTTCTGGTCGTGCGCACGCAGCTTCCGCTGGCTCTGCATGAGCAGCTGCTGCTTGCGCAAATGCGCGATCGTCTCGGTCTTGCGCTGCAGCTCCTGGGCGACATGAATGTCCTTGCGGGATTTCTGGAGCTCGAGCTGGAAAGTTCTGCGGTCCTGCGTCCACTCGTTGTTCAGGTCGGGATCAAAGCTGCTGGAGGCTGACTTGCTGCTCGAGTGGCGTCGAATCCGAGTCGATGCTGGCTCAAACGTGTACTGCGAGCTGCTTCGTTGTCGCTCATGGGTGGACGCTTGTGTTTCTGGAGCGAGCAGCTCTTTGTTTGAAAATGTTGCTTGGAGGTGGACACTTGAGCGCTCGCCATTGTCCAATTGTAAATCCGTGCTGCTCGCTGTTGTGGCAGTGGTGGCCAAGAGCAAAGAGCTGCTGTTGTGGGTCGGCTTCTGCACGGACTTGAAGCTGGCGTCTGCGCGGTTATCGGGTCTGTGCAGCGGATCCTGGGACTCTGGACCCACGTGCTCATCTCCGTTGGTCATGACTTCAAAGTCCAAATCCGACATGTCGCTGGCTTCTCCGTCATCATCATCGATTTCATTCGCGCGCACGGCCGCCTCGCACCGCTCGTCGTACGCGGGCAGCTCTTCTTCTTCTACCTCGTCGCTGTCATCGTGGTCATCTGGATGACCGCGCACCTGCGGACCCTTCTTCACAGGCAGCGTAGCAACTGCGCACTCAACTCCCTGTTCTCCGCAGATGAGGAGACTCCATACCTGCTGTTCGTCTTTCTCACTGGGCACGAGAATCATTCGCGAGAGCAGCCACAGCACGATCTCGTCCCGTGTCGGAGCCGTTTTGCCCCGGAGCAGCCACTGCTCAACAGCTTCGTCAATGCCTCGCTTATTTGAACCCTTGCCCCACGTCCTAAGTTGCGCAAAGTCGCTGTTTGTGCTGTTCACTGCTCGCTCGAAGGCATTCGCCATGTGCTGCTTGGTTACTTTGCGCACCACAGCCGTTGGTGGTGGTGGTCGCTGCCCTAGCAGCAGCTGCACCAGGGCAGTGAACGTGAGCGCATACTGCGGCACCGACTCCTCAGCGACAGTTACGACGCTCGCGATCACGAATTGCTGCTGCTCATGGACCCGTACCCACGGAGCTCTTGCAAGTCGCACACTGCGCTGCTGCCACGTGAAGGGCTTCTTCGCAGCGGTACCGGACGACTGCTTCACTTGTCGCATTGCCGGGTCGGCGGCAGACGACACGGCTCACTTGGAGTTCTTCAATTATCGAGCGAATGCGCGAACGACTGAATGACTGGTGCAGGATCCGTAATGAGAGGCAGGCAGTATTGTTCCTGCTTGCTGATGGCAGCAAGAGATGGATACACTCTTCTCTCTCGCTGATCAATGCAGCGCGTGAAGCGCAGCAGCAACGGTGCACATACACCACGTAGTGATACCAATTGGCCAAGCAATAGCAGGCGATATAGAGCGCAGACGACGGCGCTTCAATCGTCATCAGCTTCGCGGCGACTATTACGAGAGAAGAGGGGAATATGGGCACCACCGTGAAACCGCTCGCGAGCCGTTACAACGTTACTTTACCTTTTGTAACGTGTATGTGATAAATTATGTGCGCGTGAGCAGTATTATACGGGCATTTTGTGTCAGTTTCACACTTTAGTGTATTCGAGAAGGGTTGTTCAACAAACACAGGATTTTATAAAAAAGATCGCGTTCATCTGCCGCTCACGTCGCTTTGTCTGCAATACGAACATTCCATTTCTGACCCAAATCTGATTCCTCCTTTCCATAGTGAAATCAACTAAAATGTCATTATCAGAAGATGTGTCAATAATCAGAAGAATTAGACTTCTTTCTTAAAATCAGGGATTTAGAGAGCGTGTACAGCAATTTTTCAGGAGTGATGGTAGCCAAAATGCTGGCTGAACGTGATCTGCTCATCTGCTCGCTGCTGATGGATGCGACCCATTCCACGACGAGAAGCGTGCGAGAAGCGCTGATCTGCCAGTGCAATCAGCAGCCTCACATACGAATCTTCGTGCGCACCCTTCCATTCGGCCTCCCTTCCACGCACGCAACAAGCACTCGCGGATTCGTTGGCTCGGAGCCACACCTCATTTGCTCCCAAGAGCTACCAGGTTGACATGCGCCGCAACGCGAACGGGCTGCTAGGGCTGATGCTCGCCGCCGTCTTCCTGCTCTCGCTCGGCTGCTGCGGTGGCCCCGTCGCAGGCGATGACGCCGCGACCGACGACGTTAGCTACGAGGCACCGGACAGCAGCAGCAGTGACAAGCCACAGGCGCTGCGCACGCGGCCTGTGCTGCTCATCCCGGGCTTCGCGTCCTCGCAGCTCCACGCATGGAAGAAGGTCACGTGCTCGCACTCGATCCAGAAGAACCTCTACCGTGACGTGAACATCGGCGATCGTACGTACCTGCTTGTGTATCTCGTCGAGAGCTCTATATGGAGAATAGAGCCACTCTTGATTGGCGTGAATCTATCAGAGACTGACAATGGACTCTTGTTGCTGATAATGCAGGTCTCTGGATCGACGTGGCGCGCATCCTGGCGCAGGGCGACTGCTGGGTGCGCTGCATGAAGTTGCACATGGCGAACCAGAGCGAGATCGACTGCAAGCTCCGCGCAGCGGACGGCGCGGCCGCAGTCTCGGAGCTCGACCCGGGGCTCCTCACAGGCCCGCTCTCGACGATCTGGGGCACGCTCATTCGCGATCTCGTCGAGCAATTCGACCTCGGCCCCGACCAGCTCGTCGTCGCGCCCTACGACTGGCGCCTGCCGCCCTCGAAGATGCAGCAGCGCGACAAGTACTTCAGCTCGCTCAAGATGAAGAGTGCGAACTTATAGCTCTTGCTTGCTGGCTCTGCTTGCGTGAGAGTTATTGAAATGGCTGACCTCTCTCTATGATATGCGATAGTCGAATACACGGTGGGCCTTCACGGCGACAATGGCGGCATGGTCGTGATCGCGCACTCGATGGGCAACGGCGTCTTCCGGTACTTTCTCGAGTGGCTCAAGCTCGAGCTCGGGCGCAATCACTGGCAAGCGTGGATCGACAAGCACATCTCGACGTACTTTGCCGTCGGCGCACCGCTGCTGGGCAGCTCCGAGGCGCTTGAGCTGCTCAGCTCCGGGCTCACGCAGGGCTTGCCGATCACCCAGAAGGAAATCCGGAAGCTCGTCGTCACGTTTGGTACGTGTGCTTACTTGCGTAGAGGATGACATCTATTGGTTTGCATACTTACGCTCGTTGGATCTGACAACCTTGTAGGCTCGATCATCAGTTTCCTGCCGATCCCGTCGACATTCAACTCGACGCATGACACCGACACGCTCATCCACGTGCGCTTTGAAGCCGCCATCGATGGCAAGAAGCGCGAGAAGAGCTACACGAGCGCGGAGGTCGCGTCGGGTCAGTTCTTCCGCGACATGGCCGAGCGCGACCCGCTTTTCGCCAACCTGGAACAGATTCGTAAGAGGTATGCTGCAACATCCATTTCTGCTTGCACCAGGGGTTCTCCCGTGTAAGTGTATCGGATGCCGTTGACCTGGGTTTGTGTGTGCAGATTCTACGAAGACGACGACGTGTTCGACCACTTGGTGCCCTGGGAACGCCCGCCTATTGCCTCCGTGTACTCGGTCTACGGCGTCAACCTCCCTGTACGTCCACTAATCCTTATCTCTTGAGTTCGGGAGCTACGTATTCTTAACCATGTCTCTCTTTCACCCTTTTGATTAGACGAAGCACAACTACAAGTACCAGGACACAGACACTGCTGGCCACTGGTACCAGCTCTCGCTCGACAACGAGGACAGCAGCCGCCACTCGTGCAGCAAGACGGGCGACGCGACCGTGCCGTACCACTCGCTCTCGTGGGCGCACACGTGGCTGGGCGATCGCAGCGCCGTCGTGGACGTCACGCAGGTGCCGCAGTCGGTCTACTTCTCGGCTGAGAACATCCGCGCGTTCAAGGCCACGCGCAACGGGCTGAACCACCACGCCGAGTACAAGCTCCACGGCCGGGATCAGCTCATGTGCTCGTCTAAGGATCGGAGCACAGCGGCGGCCGCGGGGCTCCTTGATGGTTTCTTCAAGTCTTCCACGCTCGACCAGATCACGTTCTTTGAGCGGCGCGAGCCTCAGTCGAACGGCGCCGTCCAGACGACGGGTGTGTGGGAGATCGACGGCGCCGGCCACCGCGAGATCCTGGGTAACCCGGCGTTTCTGCGCGAGCTGCGCGCCGAGATGCGCAACTTGTTCACGGACACTACAAAGAAGAGCTCGGACAAGACGTCGCGGCCGCCCGTGATCGACGCCGACTGCTACTGGAACTACCGCCAGGCCAAGTGCGAGTTCCCCGAGTTCTGTGAGTACCGCTACGCGTTCGGCGACGTGACCCTGGACCAGTCCTGCCGCCTTCGACCGCGGAGGAAGCGTCCAGCGGCCGCGCGACCGCCACTGGTCGAGAAGAGCCTAGAAGTGGACGAGCTCCAGCCGCTGCTGCTTGAAGAGATCAAAAGCGACGCACCATTGAACGAGGGAGGAGCGTCTTCACCGCAAGTCCTCGACATTGTGCGCCCGTACTGCTCTACGCCGTGCGAGCCGCTGCAGGGGCGCGAGCTGCACACGCGGCCGCCGCCGGTCGGCGAAATGGCCTGCACGAAAGCCTAGACTCTGTGGCTGTTTCTCCTATCTAATATAAAACTATGTGAGTGTATCGTTGTGTAATGACGAGCTAGACATTTTGAACAATATACCTTTGTGCTCGTTGTTCAACATTGTCGAATTAGGATTCTTAGGTGAGAATGCGAGCCTGTATCTCGGTCAGCTAGCTAATCCTGCGGCTACAACTGTAGCTCTACGCATTTGAACGGAGCTCTTCGTTTGATTTGTTTACTGCAGAAGCACGTCGGCGTGAAAGTTCACATGCTCCTCCACGAACGTCGAGATGAAGTAGTAGCTGTGATCGTAGCCCTCCTACACAATCATAATCATGTCCACATGGTGAGTATCAAGAACTCAGCATTGGCCACCCAGCAGTAATAGTGCCGAGGTACTGTACCTGCATGCGAACCGTGGCCTTCTGGTTCACCTTCTGCGCCGCAGCCTGATGTTCATCCATTCACATCGATACAGAGTCACATGTTAGTCTCAGCCTGGCTGTTCCCTGTCGTTGCATAGTAGCTTTGTACCTCAAAGGCCTCTGGCAGCAGCTGCTTGTCATGCAAGAATTGGTCCTCGCTGCCCTGGTCGATCAGGATCGGCGCCGCCACGGGGCCGTGCTTGAGGATCAGCTGCGTCGCGTCGTACTGCTTCCAAGCCTCCTGGTCTGGTCCCAAGTAGCCCGTGAACGCCTTGATGCCCCACGGACACTGGCTTGGGTGCGAAATCGGCGCGAATGCAGAGATCGACTTGTACTGGTCCTGTGAGAGAGATGAGAACGGGCGAGCGTTAATAATTAATGATTGGTAAATGATGAACGAAGGGGATTGTGAGCCAAGCGTACCGGGTTGCGGATGCCGAGCACGAGTGCGCCGTGGCCACCCATAGAGTGACCCATGATCGAGTGCTTGTCCTCCAGAACCGGGAAGTTGGCCGTGATGAGTGCTGACAGTTCCTATTACAGTACAGTAGCAACATTTAAATTACTAGTCCTCCCGCTAGCACGACAATGGGCAGTCGCGTGTGCTTATGTGCAGCGTACCTTGGTGACGTAGGTGTACATGCGGTAGTGGTCCTCCCACTTGGGCTCGGTCGCGTCCAGGTAGAAGCCAGCGGCGGAGCCAAAGTCCCACGAGTCGTCCTCGCCCTCAATGTTCACACCGCGCGGACTGGCATAACAACAGCAGCGTCGTACCAATAATGAGCATCACGCCATCAGGAACGCAGAGAGAGGGACTGCCTGAGACAGTGCGTACCTGGTGTCCGTGGTGACGATGGCGATGCCGCGCGCCGCGGCGATCTTGGCGGCGTTGGACGCCTTGACGAAGAGCAGCTCGTCGTTGCACGTGAGCCCAGCAAGGTAGAAGAGCACGGGCACCTTGTTGGTCTCCGAGGCGTTGGGCGGCAGGAAGACGCTGAACTTCATCGTGCACTTGGTGCTCGCGCTTTCGTGCGCGAACTGCTTCACGGAGCCGCCGAAGAGCTTCACCTGCTTCACGAGCTGCATCCTGTTGGCTTCTTTCGTTCGTTCGGATCTCGACTTCTTGTTGGAAAATGAGATGATGCTTGTCAACGAAAGCTTGCGGACAGAATCCAATATCAGATTTACATATATAACCATATTAAGAAGATCATTATTTTTATATACAACATTTAAAGTTATTTGCATAATGAAACTAGTAAAAAAATTATTTACAACGTGAGTCATGGTCGACTGGCAAAGAAGGCGCGACCATATGATGCCAAGCACTATGAGAAGTTGTCTCGACTTCGACTTCGTGCTTCACAGGAAGAATGAGAGCCATGTGCATGAGATTGAAGATTTAGTCACAGATCACTCGATTAAAATCAATCATCTCGAGTTGAAGAGAGAGAGAGAGTTGGGACCACTGATTCTGAAGCGCTGAGATCACAGGCTCAGCCTGAGCCACCACCACTTGCAAGGCTTCTGGTCTCTTGGTCCTCGAGTCCAATCAAATAGTTGTCACAGCAATTGGCTTCATGCTGCCGATGTTTTTGGTGGAGGTTGCGCTTTGCGGTTTAGTTTGTCACTTCGAGACACATGGTCTCTCGGATGCAAAGAGGGACACGGCATGTACCTTCATCAAGTCTTGGTGTTCGTCGGCTGGTAACTGGTTGAATGCAAGAGTACACGTGGGTCTGGGTTTCATGGGTTCACAACGGTATTCGTCCTTTTGGACCTTTTCCATGAGCAAGGTGGTTCCTGTGATATATGGCTGAGAATTCTTTCACGAGCGGCACGATGAGTGCAGCTATCTGCCGCAACGACGGGCGACTGAGTTGTGGTCAGCGGAGGCGAACGCCTTGGATTCAACATTTGCCGGCTCAAGTCGCACAATCACAAACTTGGGATGAGGAGATGGATTCGGACCCGCCGACATCTGAAGCGCAGGTGACCTCTCTCTCATTTCCCCCCACTGCAAAAAGCTCATTCTCCAAGTTTCGCTTCATCGCTCAAGCAGCTCCAACGACGCAATGTCCTCGAAAAAAGTTTCAATCCTGCAGCCCGCAGCGCCGACTATGAAGGTAGCGACCAAGAGCACCATGATTACCACTTGGACTCATTCCTCATGAGCGAAGCGAAGCAAACTGGACACGCGAACGCCAAGGAGCTGATCAAGAACGACTCGAATGCGCTTCACCAGGGCTTT
>JAADXK010000921.1:0-13710 GCA_023337805.1 Globisporangium barbulae | reverse complement strand
AGCGGCATCGCCAGATGAAACCCCCAGACTGTTCCTTCCAGCAGCGCGCGTCCGATCAACCTCCCGGCTGCAAAGTAGTACGTGAGGTGCTCGTCTCCGATGCTGTATTCCGAGTTCGGATTCAAGAAGTAGCTCTGCTCGCTCTTGTTAGCACAGATAAATAGTCGGAGCTCCGGGTGCACGAGCAGCTCGTTCACCTGCATAAACCACTCGCGGTGCACGCCTCCAGCGTCCACGCCGCTCTCGTCCAGGAACGCGATGCGCATGTACGAGTGGATGTTCTTCTCTTTGATGCAGCCAATGTGGTCGATCGACTGCTCCAACATGAAGTCGCGGTGCACTGTGAGTCTCAGGAACTCGACCTCGGTGGGCACGATCAGCGACGCTGACATGGCCACGAAGTGCGCGTACTTGGCTGGGAAGTCCCTGCCAGCGAGCTCAAGAACCTCACTCATGGTCTGAGAGGAAACTGAACCTTCGAACGCGCAGATACCAGTGCACGAGATCGCTGGGTTCGCCTGAGTCGAAGGCAGGATCTTCAGTTTTAGGGTCTCATCCATTCTCAGGAGGTTGGGCGATATGGTCTCGACGCCGTCTTCACTAGGAGCTGGTTTGGCTATTTCACTCTCAGGCTTCCGGAGCGAGGCCACAAACCCGGGGGTTGCTTGGAGAGATGACGCCACGTCGAGTGCACTTCGGTACCAGAAGAGATTGCCATCGACGTCTACCTTACGAGTCCACTCCTTGCGTTTTCTGTGCATATTGAAAGAGAGTGAGAAGGATAGGTTTAACATAACTGGGACGCTCGTTCCGTCATTCGGAAGCAGCGGTGTTGCTATTTTGTTGACTTACCTGACGCGGATTTGCTGAGTCTTGAGGCGCGTGGCGTACGGAGGCGTCTCGTGTTGCTGCTGTTGTCCTTTTGTCTTCCACCCGCGTCTCAAGCTTTCATTGGCGCCTCTAGGCAGTCGGTCGCCACACAAGCTGCAGAACGAGAAGCGCTTGAAGTTCTCAAACTCGCAGCCTGTGCAGAGCGTGAACCCGGCCTCGGCTTCCCTATAGACAGGTAAATAGAATAGCATACCGCTCTTTCAGATTTGTTTTGCATGAGCTATAGAATATCAAGACACGTGAGGATGGCGGCGTACCGTGTCGCTGCGTCCACGCGATGTTCCACGATCTCGGCACTAAGAACACAATCAATAAAGCGAGAGTCCAGTGAGTACGTAGCGGTTTAATGCAATAGCGATATCATAATAGCATCGACAACGTACGGCAGCAGTGGTGCCTGGAGCTCAGATTTGATCTTCCTACGGCAGCCACAGCCGAGCACCAGCAGACCCACGACGATGAATCCCGGTAATAGCTGATAGAGCAGCGCTACCATGTTCGATGACGACTCCGTCATTATCTATAAGCTGCTTGTGATGTGAAGCCTGGAGTGGAAAAGCTTGTGTGCGTCTGGTCGTGCACGCAGAATCGCGTTTGAGTCGGTTTGACCGTCGCTCGTGCCTCTGGCGACGGCCGCGGGCTCTCCAAAGAGTCGTAAGAGTCCGGAGAATGGCTCACTCGCTCGCCAACTGAAATGGCTGAATGGCTGGATGGCTGGATGGACGACCACTGCGCCTGCTGCTGCGTGAATCTAGAGGACAAGGGCTACACGCGCTCACTCAGCCAACACACGCGGCGCTGGCCTCAGTTCAGCCGCCATGCTCTCGCTTTCTTCTGCGCTTTCGCTGTGAAGAGCTCTTGCGTTGAACCAAGTTCTGAGAGATAGAAAGGGCCGATATTTCCGCTAAAGTTCGAACTGGGACTCTCTGGCTTTATTAGAAAGTCGGATAAATCTGATAAACGGATGGACACTCTGGGCCAAAGCAAATATTATCCAGTTTGTGCGCAGATGACCGATGGTCTGGATGTATGGAGCCCATCACATTTCGTAGCCATCCATCCATCGACTAGATGAGTGGGTGCAGCTTACATGATGTTGTTTCTTGCTTAATAGTGAGCCTTCAAGACGACAACCGCACAATGCCGTCAATGGTCATGGCCACCTCGTGAACTCTCTTGCTCTCTCTCTCTCTCTTTCTCTTATCCGGTCTTCAGTCGGTCGTGAAGCCGTACGACTCGGTGTCGAGCGTGGCATAAAGTATTCTCTCGAGCTCGCTGCGGTCCGTGAACAGCGGTAGGTCCAGCCGATTGAAGCACGCGTGGCTGCGGATGTACGGCAAGCGCTCGTAGGACACGCCCTTGAGCGTGAACGGGCAGATGCGGCCATCGTAGCTCGTGAGACCCTTGAAGCCCACGAGGGGCACGCGCGAGCATCCGGTCGCGAACTGCAGCAGCCGACGACGGTACTCGTTCGGCATATCGCGCACCAGTTCCCAGAACCAACGCAATGCGCGCGCGCGTCGCAGGTTCTTCGAGTGCTTGGAGTGCTTCTCCCAGTCCGTCACGTCGATCTCGTCCGAGCCGCAGAGCACGTAGTCGAACTCCTCGGGGTCAAAGAGCGCCAGCAGGTTCTTCGGAATCACCTCGTACAGACCCTTGAGGAACACAAAGAGCTGGCTCGAGACGCTCTCGAAGACCATGTAACGGAACTTGCGCTCCAGATACTCGCGCTTGTTGGCGTCCGTCACATCGATATTGCGGCCGTTGGGCACCAAGTCGACAACCACGATCTCCCCTCCGCGCAGTTCGCTCATACTAAAACTCAACGCCAACGCGTCGACGCCATCGTTCTCGGCGATCCACTGCATGCTCTGGTACGTCTCCGGGTCGAGATGCGCCACGTCGCTGAAGGTCACGGGAATACCCAGGATGATCTTGAGCAGCAGCAGCGACAGGTGAAACCCCAGAGCCTCACCCTCGAGCAGCGCGCGGCCTACGAGTCGCCCCACGGCGTAGAAGTACGAGAGGTGGTCGTCGCCGTGGTCGTAGAGCGAGTTGCGGTTTAGGAAAAACGACTGGTCCACGGCGTTCGTGCACTTAAAGAGCCCGTTCGAGGGCCCTACGAGCAGCTCATTCAGCAGCATGAACCACTCACGGTGAACGCCGCCGGCATCCACGCCGCTCTCGTCCACAAAGTTAATGCGCATGACCGAGCGCATGTGTTTCTCCTCGATACAGCTCAGGTGCTCGATCGACTCCTCGACGACAAAGTCCCGGTGCACTGACAGCTTGAGGAACTCGACCTCGGCCGGCACGAGCAGTGACGACGTGCATACGACAAAGTGCGCAAACTTGGTCGGGAAGTCCCTGGTGGCGAGCTCCAGCGCTTCGCGCACACGGTCCTGAGAGCCTAGATCCGTCTCATCGGCAAACACAGTGGCGTCCACTGCAGAGGCTTCCTCCAGTGTGAGCACTGCAGCGCCGGCCTTTGCATACAGCTCTTTGCTGCTCTTCTTCATCACGACAGCCTCCGTGTCACTCTGTAAAGCTGCCATGAACGTGTCCTTGGTTTCATTCTCGTCCTCTGCTGAGCTGTGAGCCTGGGCAGGCGCGTTGAAACGCACGACAACGCCGGGGAAGAGGGACTCGGACGCGTCCGGCTCCGTCGCGCTCTTGAACCAGAACGCACGGCCTTCCACGTCGATCTTCCGAGTCCACTCCTTGCGGCGTCTATAGAACATATGGTGGACAACATCGCGGTATCAGTCGAAGAATGCACACACACCATGATGGAGCCATTTGATTTCTTCATCTACCTGGCTCGGCTCTTGCGACTCGTGACCTTTGCGAGCGAGACGCGCGGCGCCGCAGTGATCGTCGCGCTGAGCTTTTCGCCGCAGAGCGCGCAATAGCGCGTGCGCTGAAAGTTCTCGAACTGGCAGTACGCGCACATGTGGTAGCCGCCCTCGGCCTCACTGTAGAGTCAACAGATCACATGTTTCCATAGTCACAATCAGCGACCTGTCCACATAACACACAGAGAGACACAATCGTACCGCGTCGCCGCATCAATACGATGTTCTGCGGCCGGTGTGCTATGAGACCAAAACGAGACAGCAACACATGGTGATGTTTGGTAACGTTAGCGTAGCCGATACAATTTAGTAAAGTGCAGCAGATCGCAGTGACGTACTCGTCGATGAGCGCCTCGTGCAGCGCACGCGCGGCGTCGTCGGTCTCGAGGCGCTGCACGCGGCGGCGCATGAGCCAGACGCAGGCGAGCGACACGACGTAGAAGAGCACGTTCGCGAGCACGATCAGGATGATGTACACGTCCACCATGGCGGCTCTATACGTCCGTCGTACAAGACGTCGCCGTCTGCAGCGCGCGGCTTCTTCAAGTGTGTTGGTGCAAACACGCTTTCCCAGTTCTCATCGTGAGCGTGTTCCACGCTTTCGTCCCCATCATCATCTTCGTTGTGCTTCTGTTCTGTTCATGAACCATAAACAAGCACAAAAGGTCAAAAGCCCTTTTGACTTTTGACCTGATTTGACCTGATTTGACTTGCCTCCACTATCAAAAAAGGGTCAAAAGTCGCCTGTTGCGAGCCTGTTAAAACAGGAAAAAGTGAAATGTAACCCTTTTTTACTAAGATCAAAAAGGGCCATAAGTCACTTCTCCTGTTCAAAACAAACGCCTTTTGACCCCTTTTTCAGTGCGGGCGTATTTTTTTAATCAATCTATAGTTTGTTCAAGTCAAATAGAAAATCAGAGAGTCCATTTCGTTTTAGCAACCATCACTGTGGACTCGGCTTGCCAGCTTCATTGCACAAGCGAATTCACCTGCACGCTTGAAACCAAGCGTCAACATGCCCAAAGCAATTCATCACGTGCCTGCCGTACGCAAGTACGTGCTACTCACCCGGACCAGCTCGTCATGGCCGACCATCCACCTTCAACTAGAATCATTCTGAACAACACGAAAGCAACAAAGAATGCGATTTTTACAGAAATCCCAGCTTCGCACTCGTACATATGTAGAATAGATCTGATCGGAGCGATGGAAGAGATGGAGCGCAGTGCGCCGCTGCTCGCAGCACGCCAGTCGACGGCAGCAGGTGGCTCCTGTTCGCGTCACGGAGACCGAGCAGCATCGACAACGCGAGGCCACCACTAGCACTGTCGCCCATGACGATGATCTTGCTAGGCGCGATCTTGTGATGCTCCACAAGGTACTCGTACGCCGGTAGCGCGTCTTGTTGAGGTACTGGGAACTTGTGGACGGGCGTCTTGCGGTAGTTGGCGATGAAGAAGTCGAGCTGGATACTGTGTACATCAGCAGACAATGAGGCTGTGCGCAGCTCACTCACGATGCCGCTTCGTAACGAGTTGCAGTAGTCGATCGCGGCGCGCGGACTGTCGAGCGCAAAGCCGCCGCCGTGGTAGTAGTTCATCACGAAGCGTTCGCCATCACTCTTCTCGCTCGACTTGAGCCACAAGTTCTCGAGGTCATTGGCGATCTCGGACTCGAACGTCGTGTGGTATTTCTTTCACGACGCCTTTGCACCGAGCGTGCCCAGGGTCTTCGATACGCGCCACATGCGTCTGGAGGTCGGTTCGAACGGCAGCGACTTGCCGTAGCGCTCGGTGATAAGTCGCGTGAGTGCGCGTGAGAACTCAAACGATAGCGTCCACTTGGGGAGCAGCGGCTTGCAGCCTCTTGCGACGTACTGCATGAGCGTCTTTGCGATCATGAAGGTCAACAGCACGGGGAAGAGCACGACCTTCAGAGCGGTGGACAGCCGCACCGCCCGAGCGACGACAGCGACGACGAGTACGAGAACGAAGACGGCGGTGGAGATGAGAAGGACGAAGAATAGAGAGAGCGCGATCCATACTTACCGTAGGTGTTCGTCATTCGTGTTAAGCATGGTAAAAAAGATTGATACATTCACGACACTCGGAGGTATGAGGAGAATAAAAGAGAGCGAAAGAGCCAATTCAGCGAACATAGAGAGACGGACTGGTGTTCACGGCCCATATTCATTTAGGCGTACAGCCAGACGTGTTGGCTTATGCTTCACGTAGATGCGCCACTTTTTCTCGAGCTTGGGAACGAAGGTGCCAAGTATTAAACCATCGTGTTAGCACCATTCTACAGCTCATTCCACATAGATGAACAACGATGAAACTCATGGACAACGCGGCAGCCACGTGCAACGAGGATGTTCTCGTCGTTGGTCGTGTGCGCAGCGTGGTTGAAGTTGAAAGATCCTATAGTTTGACAAATACACAAAATGCCACACAGCCATATACGAAGGGCACGCCATGAGGTTGCACGACAACTTGGCATCATTGCTCTCACTGCTCTCGTAGTCATACTCATTATGACATACGTCCGTTGACTGCATTGCTAAGCGTCTGGCTGATGTCTTTGTGCAACATCCCACGCTCGCTGTACTCCTCCTGTGTTTACGATTTGCGTAGCGAAGCGAGATCCTCACTGGCGAACAGCCGCAGGATCTTCTCAAGCCGCGTCTTGATCGCTGGGCCGTCTTTTTCGGTGATGAAGCCGGGGGTGTCGCGGAGGGTTGCTGCAATGGCTTCTTAGTTCTTCATAATCGTGTTTCTTCGTGCTTCCCAGGGTTTGTGCAGGTCAGCGGCGCAGCACAGAATGACGTCGTCTAGAGCGTTAAACGCCTTGCGGTCATCGTACTGGTGCATGGTGTTGCACTATCCCTAATCTAAGCAGCATGGACGAAAGGGCATACAGGTGCAGGCAGTCGTGCCAAACTCAGAGCAAAAGTAATAGGCTTCGAAGTCTAATGGCGCTAGTTATCGGATCGGATCTCAACTGGCTGACAAGTTGAAGTTTTTCGCCTCTCAACGTCGCGCCATCGCAAACGCATCAGCAAGAACTCAGAGTCCCGAGATACGGCCTCAGAAATATATTGTCTCTCATGAAATCGGCAGACTCTGCTGGTGATGTTTGCCTATTCGCAACGAGTTGGGGCTGACATCTAGAGTCAAATCTAGAGTCGAAGCCTGGGTGGTTGGCGCCAGACCTGAGATTAACATCTGACCTAACTTTAGCAGTTCAAAGTGAAGTCAGTACAGAGTTGTACACAACACGGACGCTTTCAGGTTACCTTGTTCTTCTATGATGACTTGTGTGCGCGAAAGAAGTTGGGCAGGCGCAAGTCAAACTTGCTCAATGTCTTAAATTACAGTGGACCACATTAAATTGAGAAACCCATTATAAGCTTTTTTATTGTGCACCACCTTAAAATCTAGGCCATCACCTGAAATGCGAGCTTCAACTTGCTCGCAGCAATCACAGTGTCAGCAGTATTTATAGGGCGAGATGAATGACGCGGAAGCTGAAGATAAGTACTGCTACGGTATACGACTAGTACATGTGCGCTATTTGTCTACATGTGCCTGTGATTTACCAGTGTATGCGGTTCGAGAGACGTTGAAACGCCCCCGCTTATGGCGCGATCCGACAAGAGCAGCAGCTTCTGCGCCCACAAAACTGCGGCTGTGCACAGCGAAAGAACCGAGCTAAACAAGGATGTGTGGGCCCAGCTCGCCTGCGGGAGATCGCTGAGCAAGCATCCGAGCTCACTTTGGAATATAGAGAGTTGCGTAGCGAATGAATCTCGACCACCATCACGTTCACCATGACCAGAAGCAGAGAGAAGCGGCGCTCGTGCTCTACGGAGGAGCGGTTCGCGATCACGTTCCGAGCCCCGAGCGACGTAGCTCATCGAATATTCACTCCAAGTGTTACCATCAGTCATGCTACGAGCGCGAGCAACAGACTGCGCGAGAGCTGCAGGTGTGTACTGTCGCGATGAAATACACCAATGTGAGCTTTGTTTGCTGTTAATGACGGTACTACACATGCACTATCCTACACAGAAATTGCGTGACTCGTTTGGCGCGCTGAAGCTCGAGAAGGACAAAGAGATCGCTTTTCTGAGAGATCAGCTCGCTGTGTACACGTCCATATCCAAGTCCCCGATGCGAATTGCGATTCCTGTGGCGCCATCATACACCACAGTTGGTATTCAAACCAGTACAACCTCGAGTACGCCAGCTCCACCGACTGCTCACTCGATTGCTTCATCAGTCTTCTCGGTGACCAGCAAAGGCGTTGTTCGAACGATGCGTCTGGGTCGCCAAGCCAGTCTCAAATCTGCCCGTGAGCTGGCAGCCATGTCTCGTGAACAAGTGAAAGGAGTAGCCGATCGAGTTGCTGCAGCTTTTGCAGACCCTGTGCTCGCGCTTCCGTACCTCCATTCTATCCACTTTGGCGCGGATCTAGTCGAGCTGAGCGCTCAAGTGTGCAACATCCTGGAGTCAGAAGCTCGATGCCTGAGCATCCCAAGCCCCGTGTACGTGCTTGGAGACATTCACGGAAACTACACGGATCTCCGCTTCTTCGCCGACAACATGTGGCCCATGGGCATAGGGCTCACACCAGGCAGCTTCCTCTTTCTCGGCGATTACGTCGACCGGGGACAGTCGTCATTGGAGTGCATCGCCTACTTGTTCGCGCAGAAGCTCTTGCACCCGAAGAAGCTCTTCCTCCTTCGAGGCAACCACGAAACGCGTGCGATCAACGGACTGGAAGCCCATTACGGAGCAGGATGCTTCCTGTCGCAGTGCAAGGCTCGCTTCGGGAACGAAGAAGGTTACATTATATGGCACCAGATCAACCACGCGTTCGATCGACTTCCGCTCGCAGCAGTGATTGACAACGACATTTTCTGCGTGCACGGAGGTCTTCCTCGGCCGATTGGAGCTGAGAAGACGCTCGAGTCAATTCAGAAAATCCCGTCCACGGCGCTGCTCGACGTGCTCGACAAGAAGTACTATGAGGAGAACATTCAGATGTCGATGGTCTCAGACATGCTGTGGGGCGACCCAGTGCCAGAGGAGAACGAGCCGACGATGGACAGCAGAGGCTTCGGGAAAAGCCTGCGAGGGGGAGTCGCAGTCAGCTTTGGCGAGAAAGCGATCGAGCATTTCCTGCAGCAGCACAAATTTTCGCGGATTTTGCGCGCGCATGAAGCGAAGCTCGACGGTGTTGCAGTCAGCAAAAGCGCGCGCGTGATCACGATCTTCTCGACCTCGAAGGACCACGGCTTGGGCGAAGACGCGAAGTGCGGCTGCTTGCTGATCGACCACGGCAAGATCATTGCGATTAACCAGTCGCCGCAAGTCACGAAGAGCCTGCAGTTGCAGCGACGCCGCAGCATGAGCTTCCAGAACGAACTGCACACCGGTGCAGCAGCCATGGGGTTGAGGACCAGAGTCGAGCACGAGTTGGACAGTTCTGAAACCACGCGAAGCAGTTCCAGTCCATGCACTCGCCAGAATGGTTCTCGAGGTCGCTTCCAGGGCTCTATCGTCGGTGACACTCCATCGAGTGCGCAAGCTGACGCCGATGAGGATGACACGCATGCTGCTCAAGCCACGGTGCACGAGTCTATGGACGTAGAAGACACTGGATCCGACTCGACAGATGACGAAGACGAGCAATCGCAAACACCACCGCGGCCTCCACGCGCTCGTGTTCTCTCGCAGACCACCAGAACGGCAACTGTTACGCGGAGTACTGATGGACACATGCACCACTCAAGAACTGCCGTCGTCGTCGCATCCAGTGCTGCTCTGGCACATTCTCGACCACCAGTAGTGACGCCAGCTTCCACCGCTGTCGCAAGTGGGAGGGCCGCCGACGACGATGACGATGGAGAGGACAACAACCAAAACGACGATCTTTAAGCGCAGCAGCACGCACAACACAAGGTATGCACCGCAGCGATGAATGACGAATTTTCACACACACTACTTGATGCGCTCTTTGCGAGAGCAGATCATAACGTAGGCACAGAGCAGCACCCTCCATTCCTGTTCCGTGACAAGCGGCAAACGGCAAAGATTCGTCTCGGAAGAGCCATGACGCACGTTGTTGCTGGGCGATCCGGAAAAGGCGAAGGCAGCCATCGTTTCATTTCGCATACCCAACCCATCCCGCACGACGACGAGCCAATCGTTTCGCGTTTTGCTCTATCTTTCATCGCTTTAGGCGGGGTATGCATTCTTGCATGCTCTAAATCCCATGATCTCCGTTTTCTCGTCGTTTCTGAAGATAAATTGACAGAGGGTATGCACTTTCACAGACCTAACTTCGCTTTCGACAGGATTGGTGGAGGAGCTTTATTCAGGGCGCCTCGCCATTGCCGCCCTGTCGTCACGGAAACCCATTCGGGCAAAGCCAGCGAAAGCAGCAGTCGACGCAGAAGCACGCCCGTCAAGATGCCGCCTCGCGCCAAGAAGGAGCCGAAGGAGAAGAAGGACCGCAAGGAGAAGAAGGTCACGAAGAAGGCGCTCGCCGATGAGAAGAAGAAGGCCGAGACCGAGGCCGCGCTCTCGAGCATGTCGCTCGCTGACCGCCTCGCCGAGGATGGCATCATCGCCACGTGCTCGCACAACGCGCGTGCGCTGCACAAGAACTTCAAGGACATTAACGTGCTCAACTTCTCGATCACGTACTTTGGTAAGGTGCTCATGGAGGACTGCGACATCTCGCTCAACTACGGCCGTCGCTACGGTCTCATCGGTCGCAACGGCTCGGGCAAGTCCACGTTCATGAACGTGCTTGGCGCGCGCGGCATTCCGATCCCAGACAGCATCGATATCTACCACTTGAAGCACGAAATCGAGGCCAGCGACATGACTGCGCTCGAGGCCGTTCTGTCCGTCGACGAAGAGCGTGGTAAGCTGCAAAAGGAAGCCGACGAGCTGTCGGAGCGCATGACCGACGAGGGCCTGCCGGAAGACGAGAGCGAGGCCATCTCGGAGCGTCTGACCGACCTCTACGAGCGTCTCGACGAGCTTGACGCCGACACGGCCGAGCTGCGTGCGCGCAGCATTCTGTCCGGTCTGACGTTCAGCGACGCGATGATGGCGAAGAAGACCCGTGAGTTCTCCGGTGGTTGGCGTATGCGTATCGCGCTCGCGCGTGCACTGTTCATCCAGCCGACGCTGCTGTTGCTCGATGAACCGACGAACCACTTGGACATGGAGGCCGTAGTGTGGCTCGAGGACTACCTGTCGAAGTGGAACAAGATCCTGCTCATGATTTCGCACTCGCAGGAATTCATGAACGAAGTGTGCACGAACATCATCGACCTCACGGCCAAGAAGCTCGTGTACTACGCCGGTAACTACGACTCGTACGTGAAGATTAAGGCCGAGAAGGAGGAGAACCAGATGAAGAAGTACAACTGGGAGCAGGACCAGATCAAGCACATGAAGGACTATATCGCCCGTTTCGGTCACGGTTCCGCCAAGCTCGCGCGCCAGGCGCAGAGTAAGGAGAAGACGCTCGAGAAGATGGTGCGTGAAGGTTTGACGGAGCGCGTGGTGCAGGAGACCATTGGCGACTTCAAGTTCCCGAACCCAGAGCCGATCCCGCCGCCGGTGCTCATGTTCCAGAACGTGGCGTTCGGCTACCCGGGCCAGCCGCTGTTGTACAGCGACGTCGAAATGGGTCTCGACCTCGACTCGCGTGTGGCGCTTGTGGGTGCGAACGGTACGGGCAAGACGACGCTGCTCAAGCTGATCACGGGTGACCTCGTCGCTGTCGCGGGCAACGTGCGTCCGCACAGCAAGCTGCGTATTGCGCGTTTCTCGCAGCACTTTGTGGACGTGCTGGACCTCGAGCAGGCGCCGCTCGAGTACTTCCGCTCGCTCTTCCCGGGAAAGTCAGTCGAAGACGTGCGCAGCTACCTCGGTCGTTACGGTATCTCGGGTGAGGTGCAGACGCAGATCATGGGTCAGCTGTCCGACGGCCAGAAGTCCCGTGTCGTGTTCGCGTACATGGCGCAGCAGAACGCGCACATGCTGCTGCTCGATGAACCAACGAACCACTTGGACATGGAGTCGATCGACGCGCTCGCGCGTGCCATCAACGATTTCAAGGGCGGCATGCTGCTCGTGAGCCACGACATGCGTCTCATCTCGCAGGTCGCGAAGGAGATTTGGATCGTCGAGAACCAGCGAATCCGCGTGTACGAGGGCGAGATTGGCGACTTCAAGATGCAGGTGCGAAAGCAGCTCAAGCTGGGCGAGAAGTAAGCGATTGGGAGAGCGATTGGGCTGCCTTTACGCCAGCCCATGAAACCCTTCTCACTGCATTGCCGGACGGCAGCGAGCTTCACCACGATCACGAGCTTTTAGACATCGAGACATGGAGAAAAGACAAACAAGTATATACCAAAGTGATGGAGCAGACAGCGCGCAGCTCTTTTAAATATAGATTTGTGGATTGGGTTGGACGCCATTGTTGTGTGGGTCATTCGTCGCCTGTGTGTGATGAAGTGCTCAGTGGCGTCAGTGCGAACGAAATTGAACTCGGTCACTATTACATTAGGCTGCGCGAATAAAATTCGTTGGCATTTTACGAGGCGATCGGGAGTCCGAACTCGTCGATCCGACGACCGTTGCGGCCGTTGTCGAGCGCGCCAGAGGGCACCGCTGGCAGGTTGTGCTGCTGCGCGGGCGCCAAGTAGGATGGCGCCGCCTCTGCTGCCGCGGCCTCGGCTTCCTCTTCTGCCCACTCGTCTTCAAGGCCGGCGAGCTCCGCCTCCAGCTCGCTCTCGTCCACGTCCGCCCCGATGCCGTAGGATCGCCCCATGATCTCCTGGATCTCGTTCATGTCCTCCATCAGCTCGGCCATGTCGTCCTGCACGTCCTCGAGCTCGTCCATGTTGATCTTCTTCGTCTCGGTCTTGAGCTGCACGACCGCGCTCTTCATGGCCGCGACAGTGTCGACCGTGTCTCGCGACGTCTCGATCGCGAACGCAGCCTGTTCGTTTACGATTCGCACACACACCACAAGTCAGATTCATCTCACTGTGCACACGTGGCTAAACGCGGTATGTCCAAATGTGCAGGATGGTTGCATACCTGCTCGATGTTGAAGGACTGTGCGGTGAGGTTGTCACGCTGCTGCTCGTACATCTTCTTGCGCTTGAGCGTCTGCATCGCGCGCTGCTTGATCGTATTCAGTGCAGGGCCTTTGGTCTTCGCCATCTAGTGTACGTGCACACACCATGAAGTCATGGATCCTGTAAGCATTAGATTGACTTTTCATCCCACTGCCATTTCGTTCCGCATTCGCTCGCAACGCACCTGAAGCTTGTACTTGCGTAGCTCCTCGTCCAGTTTACTGATCTGCACATGACCAGCAATGCATCAAAACAGTAGCAGATAAAGTGTCAGCGCTTTCTTTCCTACCAGACAGCGACAGCAACGACTTGCGCAGTGCACCTTCATGTCGAGATCAGTCGTACGGCCCTCGACGCGTCCGCCCACGTCCGAGATGTTCACGTGCGGTGCCTCGGCCTTCTTCTTCCCAAAGATGCGGTTCATGGCTTCGGCTGATGCTGATGATGGTGCTAGTGATGCTAGTGCTGATCCTGCGTGTAGTGGCGGCTATGAAGAGCGGTAATGACGCAGTGCTTCTCTCCTTCTCTTCCTTCTTCGGGTTTGGCTTGATGTTTGCTCCACAGTCCGGAATATTGGTGAAAACGGACCTATTCCGAGCATGACGGTACTGCACTGAGATAGTGTCCTACGGGATGAGCCTATTATTTGCTTTTTTAAGGAAATCCTAAAATCGCTTTTTCAAATCGCCTGATTGGTCAAATTGCGTGAATCTGCATAATTTTATTGGTAGAATACTCAAAATAAACAATTGTTTTAATTCATGTGATTGGCAGTAATTGGGATAAACAAGT
>JAADXK010000920.1:0-13712 GCA_023337805.1 Globisporangium barbulae | reverse complement strand
TGCAGATCGCCCCTACATGTCCAACGATACGTGTGAACAAGAGAGCCAAATCAAGCTTCGAGACGACTACTGGAGGCGAACGACAAGTAGACTCCGAGGCACACTGGAAAAGGCTCAAGTTTAGGATCTCACGGACTGCCTTGAGCTTGTGCGCTTGAAGAGCGCCGTGGTGATGCAATTAGTCTTATATGGATTTGCACAATTTGGATTGGCATAACACTGTGTCATTTGTGGGGTTGCACAAAGTTCAGCTCATGAACCACAAAGCTCTCTCCATGCATCCAGCCACGACGATCAGTCGAAGGACTCCATGCCGCTCTTTCCTCACTCGCCATTTTGCCAGCTTGAAGATAGCAGCAGAGGAGCAGACGCATAGAGACACAGTCAGAAGCAAAAAGCGCCGGCAGCATGGACGTCCTGGAAGTGCGCGAGCTGCAGCTCCACAAGCAGCTCTTCGGAGCTCACGACGTCACTACAGACAGCATCACCAGCAAGATCAGCGACCTCTGTACGTCTTGTGCTGCTCTATCGTCATTTGCTTTACTTGTATCGTAATGCTTACAGTGCTATGATGGGGTCTTCAGACACCGGCGTGCAGAAAGAGCTCCAGCCGTCCAGCACGCTGGGCTCAAGCGCACCCAAGGCCGGCGAGGAGATCAAGCGCGCGGTGATCCTGAGCTCCGACGACCGCATCGACGAGGTTTATAATAACAATCTCGATACAAAACGGCAAGCCAACATTTTACAGGTTTTAATAATCATTTTTGTATGGGAGGTTATTGTGCCATATTCGTATTAATAGTGCAGAAATGGGATATATATGCTATTTGTCAATGTTTAGTGGTCTATTGTCGTGTTTCATGCAAACTACATCGAGCTTGCCATCTGGTAGTCTGCATGCCTCGAGTTTGCCAAACAATGCACTCGATGTAGTCAGGCCTCTCCAGCTTTACCTCCTTCTCGCGTTTTTGGCTCACGTCTTTCAAAAGCGAAACAAATCAGCTGTGGTACTTGCCCGCTGCAGATGAAATGACCAGCTCGAACACCTGTTGAAGCTGTGCATCAGCGCGAGATGCCACCATGGGATCTGATATAACACACTCATTGCACTCTATGCAGTGGTAGAAATCCAAACCTCATACTTCGAGGCGCCGTGCAAGCATTCTCCTTCTATTGTAGTGAACGCTACCATAGCACGGATGCATTTCGACCTCCAATCAAATCGTATCGGTGACAACAAATTGAGGAGTGGCCGCACTCAGCGCCAACGCATTTGCTTGAAGCGGATGGCGTACCATTACCTCATCCGAGGTCAGCGAAATTGTGATTCGCAGGCACTTCGTATCTTCGCCTCGCCGGTCTCAGATGTGCCGTGAGATCAGTTCAAGGCAAAGCTGAGGCAAAGCTGACGGGTGTCAACACGCGTGTTGCAATCAGAAAGCAAGCGAGTCGAAGGGAATGCTGTGTCAACTCGACGTACGTTTCCCTCCCTTTCGCCACAAGCGGACGCTGTGGTCGCGTTGCGAGGGAAGAGTGTTGCTGGCATTGCAAATGGCGTCAATGATGACGATTGATGGATGAGCTTTGCTTGTTGATTGCTTGTTTGCGCCTTAAAAGAGTAAACTGAATATGGATTCTAGCATACAAAACACAGTTAAACAGTCCAATTTTTTTTTTATATATTTGGAAAAACAAAGAGACGAAGCAATGCAAAATGTGGAAACGCAATAATACATACATCAAGATTAAAACTGTCTGAAATACCCCGCAAACTCACTAATGCTTGCACACAGCGCGCTTGATGAAAGACTGCGCAGTAATCTGTGCTCGTTGACACGCGACGGATGGATGGATGTGAGCTGGCCACTTGGCTCGCATGAGGCAGACGCTCAAACCAGAAAGGCCGTCGAGTTGTCCGGTTGTCGAGTTCCCTGCGCCTTCCTCGCTTCCTGAAATACCGGTCGACCGGATTACCTGTCCCGAGTCCCTCCCACTTTTTGCGACCAGAGCAACATTTTATCTGAGTTAAAGTATTGGTAATTGGTGAGAGTGGTTCAAAAACAATCCACGGTCACTATTGATCGTACAGCTGGAACGTCCTGAAATTTTATGTTATCTTATATATTGATTTTTCAACTATAAGATAAATGACGATTTTTAGTCGTCAAGTACGTTCTCATATCCTATATAAATAGATAATATCTTTGAAATGATATATGCATGCTTTGATGAATAATAGCGCAATCTCGTGCCACTTTCAGATCTTGCTTACGGGAAGAAGTCAAGAGTGTCGCAAGACACGAAGACGCCCGCGCTCACTCACCATCAGCGCAAAGCACATCGGAACTCGAACGAAACGTGAGCGAAGGAGCCATTCCCGCTTTCGACGCCCAGCGCACAAGAAGGAAGAAGAGAAGCAGTCAACAGCTATGAGCGAGTGGTGGGCAGCGATCGGCAAGCCCTTCGCTGACGTACGTCTACTAGCTATGCGGTGGTTTCATGATGACAGCATGGAGGAAGAGAATGATGGAAGCTGACTGGTCTTCATACGCTCGATGTGTTTGTTCTCATAGGCGCTTGTGTCGCTCGATGCGGCCAAGATCAGTGAGGCGTTTGTGAACGCACCGCACACGTACTACGAGTAAGTGCGCTAGCTGAGCCTGCATGCAGTGTGCATGTGTCCTGTATGACAATCTGCTAATGACCTCTTGTGCTGCAATTGCCTTCCAAACTATGCGCAGGTACATCCGCGCGATCTACGAGCGCAGCCCAGAGCACGTGATCATCGAGACGTTCCTCATTGTGTTCGTGATCTACATCGCGTTCGTGAAGAAGGACAAGCCGAAGAACAAGGGCGTGAAGCTGTCGGCGAAGGAGATCGACGACCTCGTGGCCGAGTGGACCCCGGAGCCGATCGTGCCGCCAGCCCTGAAGGACCAAGCCGCGAAGGCCAAGCCGATCGGCATCGTCGAGTCCCACCCGGACACGCACATCAAGCTGCAGGGCATCGAGCGCCCGCTGCTCAACCTCGCGACCTTCGACTTCCTGGGCCTCGGCAGCCGCAAAGAGCTCAAGGACACGGCTGTGACGGCGCTGAAGAAGTACGGCTGCGGCTCGTGCGGCCCACGTGGCTTCTACGGCACCATTGACACGCACGAGATCCTGGAGAAGGACATCGCGAAGCTCATCGGCACGCCGGACGCGCTCACGTTCTCGGACACGGAGGCGACGTCGTCGACTGTGCTGCCTGCGTTCGCCAAGCGCGGTGACCTCATCGTCGTGGACGAAGGCTGCAATGACTCGATCCTCGTCGGCGCTACGCTCGCGCGTTGCACGACGCTCTACTACAAGCACAACAACCTGGACGACCTCGAGCGCGTGCTCAAGAGCGTGCGCGACGCGGACAAGAAGGCCGGCCGCGGCTCGGACTGCCAGCGCCGCTACGTGGTCACGGAGTCGCTTTTCCGCAACCACGGCGACATGATCGACCTGCCGAAGGTCGTCGCGCTCTGTGAGAAGTACTACTTCCGTCTCTTCCTCGACGAGTCGTTCTCGTTCGGTGTGCTCGGCGCCAACGGCCGCGGCATCACGGAGCACTACGACGTGAACGTCGCGGACGTCGCGATTATCTGTGGTTCGCTCGCGGGTGCGGCTGCTGGTGTCGGCGGCTTCAGCACGGGCTCGCAGGAGGTTGTGGACTACCAGCGCATCAACAGTGCCGGCTACGTGTTCTCGGCGTCGCCACCACCATTCACGTCGGCGTGCACGTCAGAGGCGATCCGCATCATGCGCTCGGAGCCTCAGCTGTTCGTCAAGCTGCGCGCGAACGCGAACCTCGCGTACGACACGCTCACAGCCACCGCGAAGAGCGAATTCCACATCACGAGCGCGCGCGAGTCGCCGATTCTTCACGTGCGTCTGCAGGAGAAGGTGCTTGAGCGTGTGGGCAACGAGGCCGAGCAGCGCGCTGTCGCCCGCGCGATCTGCGACCAGGTGATGACGAACCTGCAGAGCAAGGGCATCGCCGTCATCTCGCCTCGCTACAAGAAGCACCAGACCTTCGAGCCGATGCCGAGCGTGCGCGTGTCGGTGTCTGCAATCCACTCGAAGAAGGACATCGAGAGCGCGTGCAAGACGATCGGCGCCGAATGCATCGCGGTCGCCAAGCAGCTCCTCTCGGCCCGATCCAAGAGCCGAAACTAGAGCGATATAGTGAGCGAAGGAGCGCATTCATAGACATCAAAACGATGAAAAGCAAGAGAAGAAATACGATATGAAGCAGATTGCACAAAGATGAATACACTCCTTCTGATGAGGCAAGTGCTTGTTCTATTGACTGTAGAGCTAGAGTTTCGAATCGATGTAACTGGACTTGATGTACCCAATTGAAATCATCTCACTGGTGCTCTCAGTCCCACGTCTGGAGCAGAAAGGATCCATCTCAACCAGAGAAATGATTCAGACCTACTCGACTCCATGCAGCCTGCCTGTCGTACAAGGAGACATCCTTTGACAGCCTATCCAACTACGACAACCTGCGTTATTAGTGTACACGATTTCAGCTCGCGGACGTCTGTAGCTCCTCTTCATCCATCTCCAAACGTGCGGACCCATCCAATCTGAACAACCAAGATTGGCCTGGCTCACTCGCAATGGGTCTCGTGCCTTGACGGCCACAGATTCGCTGAGCCATATGATCTGCTGTTGCCGCCCCCGCTCTTCCAGCACGCATCAATAACAACGAACTCGCATTCGTCTCGTAAAGATCCAAAAGATCCGTTGAAGAGTAGCGAATCACAGGCTGCGGCGCCCAGTGCTGCAATCTGCAGAGGAGCGGTTGACAATGGGATCTTTTCGATGAGCAGGTGCAAGTTGGCGACGGCACCCTCTTGGCGCTGAGCCAGAGCAGCTCAACTGCGCGTTCAAGCACCGGTCTACACGATTGATTCATCAGCTGGGCAAACGAACACACTGGATGGCTACACTCTTGACGTCTGGTGCCTCGACAGAGCAGATCGTAATTGTCAAACGCATTCATGTATACTGCATCCTATCAGGGGCAGTTGCCTTCATCAAGAGTTCATAATACTTATCAACAAAGGTGATCCGCAGTTGACGAGATGATCTCCGCCAGAGGTGACTGCAATGGTCTCACTGTTTTAGAAGGTCATTTTGCTTTCTGTAAGGCAAGCCAAGATTTTGCAACTTTTAGTAATCATATTTGTATGAGAACTTCCACCTTAATAGTAGCCTCTATAAAATATGTCTTTTTAGAAAATGAAAATACGTTGTTAAAATAAAAAACTACTTTGTTATATTTGAATAAAAAGTGTTTAATTTGAATAGACAGTATAAATCCAGCGTGCTGACTCGTGTGAAGCCATCTGAAGTACTGTACTCCAAGACACTGGTGCCCTGCGAACGGCTCAACATGATATATGCAGCCCCACGGCTTTCGTGGACACGCTGCATTGGATCTATGACGGGTCGCATTGAGCTCACGGTCATCAAAACGAGCGAGTCCAAGTCACCAGACCATGCGGCGCTGGTAGATGCTTCCACTGGGTGCAGCTTCCCTGTAAACTCCATTGGAGCTCCTGGGGACTCGCCAGTCTCAGTTGTAGACCCTTTACGTATTGTAAAGCAGATGGGTACATACAGTACGCAGATTACCAATGGGTTCTGGTGATCCGGTACACCATCTGCGCGCGGCATCTGGGTCGCGTCAGTGCGCTTTCGTATAGAAGGCTGGGCAGCGCCAGCAGCAGATGTGCCTGGGGTTTGCGCTCACTATGCTGCAATGCGTTGGTGTCGGATCCCCAGAGTGATACTGGGTCTATGAGAGAACTCTCGCGCTCCACTGCCTCCCTCACTTGCCAACTTGCGCTGTCAGCATCAGCCAGCCAGCTCCAAAGAATCCAGACCAGCAGACCAGCAGACCACCAGTAGACTGAGTAACAGCAACAGCACAACAATGCAGAGATCCTTCACCACGTTCGCTCTCTTCGCCTCAGCCGTCGCGCTTGCTGCTCTCCCGATGTCCACCTCGGCGTTCCAGACAGGCTCGCAGGACCGCGTGATGTGGGAGAACGACTGCGACTTCTACGGCAAGGACCTGCGCACGGTGCGCGGCATCCCGGACGTTTGCGGCGATATGTGCGCGAGCGACTACTCATGCTCGCACTGGACATGGACCAACTACAACGGTGGCACATGCTTCCTCAAGAAGAGCAGCTCCAACATCGAGCTCAAGAAGTACGGCGCCGGCTGCGGCTACGTCATCGGTCGCTTCTCACTGGCCGGCGCCAGCCCGAACCAGATCGTCTCGACTCCAGCACCGGCGAGCAACAACGGCCTCAATGTCGTGGAGAACCAGGCGATGCTCAACAGCGTGAACGCGTACCGAGCCCAGAACGGCCTCGTGCAGCTCAAGATGGACTCGCGCCTGCACGCGGCGTCCGCAGTCCATTCGCAGGACCAGGCGAACCGGTGTACGATGACTCACGACGGCGCGAACGGCTCCAAGGCTTGGGACCGCATGGCTACGCAGGGTTACTCATGGAGCGCGGCGGCCGAGAATGTCGCGGCCGGCCAGACGTCCGTCGACCAGGTCATGACCTCGTGGTGGAACTCGCCGGGCCACCGCGCCAACATCCTCAACGTCGACGTGCGCGACGTGGGCTTCGGCAAGGCGGTGAACAACGGCTGCGGCAACTACAAGACCTACTGGACGCAGGACTTTGGCAAGGCCTCGTAAGGTGGCAACTCCTATGTAGCGACTGTGTTTGTGAGTGAAGTTGCAGTGGCGTCCTGTGTTGGGTGGATGGGCAGCGATAGAAGCTGCCTGCCCACTTGGCACCAGCATCCGTACATAACGAGACAATGAAAACACCCTTGTGCTGTGAATCCAATGCGTGATGTCCTATAGCTCTTGCTTGGGGTGTCGAGGCCTCAAGAGCTCAATGTATCAACCCAACTCTGCTTAGCCGTGTGACTCTTTACGGCATTCGTTGGTGATGGAGTGGCCTCCATTAATCCTTGAGTGCCCGTCCCACCGAACGAGGCCTCAGCATTTGAACACCAAGGCCGAGAGATCGTGGAGGGATCGATCCTGAGTCACTACTTGCGATTACGCACGCGAGACTTCGTTGAGGAAGCCTACACCCACGTGAAGCTCTTGCTATGGAGCACAGAAGACATAGAGGTGGTGTCGTGACGTTGCCACCGCAACTCACTTGACTGCTTTTGCTACCGAACAGATTTAGATGATGTAGCGCAGCAATATCAGACAGTATGTGTTCGTACTGACTCTGTACGTCGATGACTTCAGGATCCGACATGGACGAGGTAAAGCGATCGGTAGCAGAAGCCCAAATGCTGTGTTGTCGTCAGCATCGCTTTGGTGCCGCCTCCGAAAAGTGATCATGCCCATCACGAATGAGACCTCACCTTCATAATCCTGTATAATATCATTACCTTTATAGACTCTAAATAAGTGAAGCTCTCAAAGGCAATGTCATAGTACTCAATACTCTTTATAGATAACTTAAAGGCTCACCTAATATACAAGGATTTTTTCGAACTTGCACATCGGCCATTGCTGGCACCGGTGTCTGAATGGAAATGCCACCCTTCCCTCTTGAACTCCACAGCGGTGCCTTGCCCAACCTGCCCGACAGGCAATAGGAGTAAGCAGTCTCCAATCTGCGTCACGCCGCTGGGACGAGCAACAACTTGCTACCACCGACACCCCCCAGCGCCAGCATGCAGCCCCCAAGCGCGCTCCTGCTGCTCTCCGCGGCGACACTCCTCGCGGCCACGACGGTGCTCGTGCCGATGGCGTCCGCGTTCCAGGTCGGCTCACAGGGTCGCGTGATGTGGGACAACAACTGCGACTTCTACGGCCAGGACACGTACTCGGTGCGCGCCGGCGGCGAGTCCTGCGGCGACCTCTGCAACAACGACGGCAGCTGCACGCACTGGACGTGGACCAACTATAATGGCGGCACGTGCTGGTTCAAGAGCGGCGGCAACTCGGGCACCAACTGGCTCAGCGGCGCCGCCTGTGGCTACGTCGTGGGTCGCGCGGCCGACTCGAGGAGCAACGGCCAGGCCAGCGTGTCGTCGGGCAACAACGGACTGAGTGCCGCCGAGACCAACGAGATGCTCTCGCGCATCAACCAGTACCGCGCGCAGAACGGCGTGGGCGCGCTCACGATCAGCACGACGCTGACGGCAGCAGCGCTTCTGCACTCGCAGCAGCAGGCGCAAACGTGCACGGTGGGCCACGCGAGCCCCGACGGCACCGAGTTCTCGCAGCGCATTACGAACCAGGGCTACCGCTGGAGCACGGTCTCGGAAAACGTGGCCGGCGGCCAGACGAGCGTCGACCAGGTCATGACCGCCTGGTACAACTCGCCCGCGCACAAGAAGAACTTGCTCGACCCTGCTGTGACGCAGGTGGGCTTCGCCAAGGCCGTCAACAGCGGCTGCGGCAACTACCAAGTCTTCTGGACGCAGGACTTCGCCAAGCCCGCATAAGCGTAAGCGTATGCGTAGCCGTCCATCAAGAGCGCTCCGTGGAAAGAGTGCCAATGGGTGGGTGATGGCTGGCGCGTGGGTCCAGTGGACAGACCCACGCCTCTGTGGACGACGGAGAAGAAACCGGAGGCAGACTGGCGCCATCCATTCCTGCGATTGTGTAGCTACTGGAAGACGACGTGGCTGTCCCCTGTCGTGCTTGATGCTTGCATTCTCTTTCTCGTAGCATCGATAGCTCTTGTGTGGTGTAAATACAACATGATTGTGCATAATGCTGCCAGCGTTCGTCGGATCTCATTGGCCAGCTAGCTACCATAAAGAAAAGGCTGCCATGCGCTTCGTTGATGCTGCGGCTCCAGTTGGTTTCGAGGCACAAGGGCGTCTGATTTTCATTTCGCTCTTCACCTGTGGGCAATGTAGACAGCGTACCTCCACAGTTGACCTCTGAGCCGTGCGCTCGTCCTGTTGCTAATACAGGAAAGCATTCGCCACACAACATGCCTGCAGACAGACAGACTGTGTATGGCCTCTGATACAACATGCCACGGTGCCATCACGCTGGAGAATGCATCACGGTCCGCAGATCCAGTTGAGATCAAGCGGCCGCGTATCGCAGTAGAGGTTGGGTGTGCATTTATTCACTCCTTCCGCCCTCTGCTCAAAGATCCGCAGCCTCCAGCTGGCTGCCCATGGATGGCTGAGCGCTCTGTAATGCTAAGCAGGATTCCGCTACGATCCCATCGCACCTTGATCCCTGGCCGTAGAAGCACTATCGTTAATCCAAAGCCGGTTCTGCGGGCTTTCGTGGCTTGCTTTTACGATGCAAACTGACTGTTGAACTGAAATGATCAAGAGCAGGTCATGCCATTTGGACTCCGGCCACCAAACGCCAGAAGGTTCGTGCTGACTTCTGTAGCTATCGGTGACACAAGGCCACAAAGAAGTCAGTTCGTTTTCCGACCGTCCGACCACTCTGTACTTGGTTTCACTATTGCTGCAATGCAGACAAGTAGAATACTGACCGTCGTCCACACAAACAATCGAATCCAAGCCACAAATAGCCTTTACGTGCCACGCCCAGCAGTACCAGCTGGTTGGACGTCGCGTTCCGGCTGGAAACGGTTGTTTCACTTGATTTCACTATGGCCACCCTGGCGTCAAGCGCCAGAAAGCTGAAGTGGCGTCCAACGCAGATGGAGAAGTCCACCAGCCGACGGGTCGGAATGTGTTGTCGTTGTTTGGTTGTTTGTCTGTCTGTCGTTCCTCGCAGCTCAATGGCAACTGGGGAGGTGGATGGTGGTGTGCATGTGCTCCCAGTGATCTCACTTTGCCATTCGCCTCCTCACGAGCACCAACCAGCCAAGTAGCACCTCAATACCTCCATCTCAATTACCATCATGCAGCTCTCGACCGTCCTCGTGCTCTCAGCGCTCGCGGCCGCGGCCGCCCCGACCTCGTCGGCGTACCAAGTGGGCTCGCAGGGCCGCGTGATGTGGGAGAACAACTGCGACCTGTACGGCCAGGACATCTACTCGGTGGCCGGCATCCCGGACATCTGCGGTGACGTGTGCGCAAACGACGGCGCCTGCTCGCACTGGAGCTGGAGCAACTACAATGGCGGCACCTGCTGGCTCAAGAGCGGCAGCTCTGGCACCAAGACCACGGCCTGGGGCGTCGGCTGTGGCTACGTCATCGGCCGTTTCGGCGACAGCACCCAGCAGCAGGGCGGTGGTAGCAGCGGCTCGGTCGACAACGGCCTCAGCGCCAGCGACAGCGCCGCGATGCTCCAGCGTCTGAACTCCTACCGCGCGAGCCAGGGACTCGGAGCGCTCCGCATCGACGTTCGCCTGCACAGGGCTGCCATGGAACATTCCCAGGATCAGGCGAGCCGATGCACGATGACCCATGACGGCGCGGACGGCTCGCAGCCGTGGGACCGCATGGCCGCGGAGGGCTACAACTGGGGCGCCGCCGCCGAGAACGTCGCGGCCGGTCAGACGTCTGTCGACCAGGTCATGACCTCGTGGTGGAACTCGCCAGGCCACAAGGCCAACATCCTGAACAAGGATGTCGTAGACGTGGGCTTCGCCAAGGTTGACAGCGGCTGCAGCAACTACAAGACCTACTGGACGCAGGACTTTGGCAAGACCGCCTAAGTCTCAGGTCTCTCTCTCTCTCTGTCTCCGAGTCAAGTGGTCGTGTCGTCTATAAGAAGCGTCGTCTGTGGAGCGTAAGTAAGTATTAGTTGTGTGGATGGATGTCATTGTCAGTCAGATGCGAGCGCAAAGGCCGTGGGGTGAGCTGGTACGAACGAAGTGCCAAGCGTCGTAGCCCCATCGCCTCCCTGTCTCGTGGTAGAATATAACAGCAACGCAATGTCAACAACACTGTGAACACCAAACAATTTGCCAGTGATTATTTTCCTCCAAGCTTTTCTTTCAAAACTCTCACAGTGGCTGATAGCAAATTCACACAATAGCTGCAAGCAAGTGCGCAGCCTCCGGATTAGACGTTGTACGCGCCGGTGGAGCCGTAGGTCGTGGCCGCCGGGTAGTGCTCCGTGTGCACGTAGCGGTACGTGGAGAACTTTTCGCAGCAGAAGTAGCGCGTGGCGCGGCGCGAGAGGCTCGCGACACCGTGCATGAGCGCGACGCCGATGAAGAGGAAGACGGCCGAGAGGAAGAGGAACATGAGCAGCCCGAAGAAGCCGCTGAAGCCGTCCGGAAGCTCGCCCTCCGAGAGCGCGTTGAGCGGGAACGAGACCGAGAACGAGAGCGTGATCGCGCTCAGCAGCGACAGCACGAACTTGATCGTCGCGAAGTAGAGCGCCGCCAGCAGCGCCAGCGGCGAGAACGACGAGAGCTTGGGCGAGAGGCGCTCACCCGAGATGCCCAGTACGGCCGCGCGGCGCGGGATGCTCAGGTACACGTGCTCCTCAGCCGGCGCGATGAAATTGTAGAGGCTCACGTCGAGCTCGGCGAGGAAACCGACCAGGTAGAGCACGACGCGGAAGACGAGCACGCCGAAGCAACAGAGCGGCAGCAGGCCGATCGAGAGCGCCGAGCCCACGACGACCGTGACGAAGCCGATGACGCCCAGGCTCGAGTTGAGCGCATGGAAGACAAGCAGCTTGAGCGTCCGGCGCACGAAGCTCTTGTCTCCGGCAAACGACGACGACGACGGTCCAATGTACGAGCTGTTCGAGTCCGTGCTGAACACGGGGCGCGCGAGTGGCACGGCCTCGCGCTCGTGCTGGTACTGCTGCGGCTCGTACGGGAGCGCCGGCGCGCTGGGCTCGCCCAGCGACGGGTACAGCGCGTCCGACGGTTTCTCTCCGGGCTTCATGGCTGCTCTGACGGTCGTCTGCGTCTTGCTTGGCGAGTAGCAATGTGAGAACGAATGAACGAGCGACTCTGACTCAGCCGGCGGGAATGTGAGGCAGCGAGAAAGAAACAGCCCGTTGGCAACTGCTTGGTTCAAATCGCTGTACCCAGATGTCACTAAAATAGATTACAATTTGGCATTTGTATGCGTCACTATAGAATTTGGAGTTGACTAGATTCATTGTACCCTTTTGTCACTAAATAGAGTTTAAGCTTGGAGGTTGTATGTGTCACTATGGGGAGCTCCTTTTCTTTTTTGGTCATTGAAGGGAATGACGGTAAATCCATCATTCATAGACCTTCGTAAAATACTGCACCAGCTGCTCACAAATGCTTACCAAACACACATGTAATTGACCTATATATCTGGCGTAAACTAGCTGTTTGCTTGAATAGTATTATCAGAGGAAATCCAGGATTAGTGAACCTATCGTATGACAGCTGAGCTGTCGACGTGCATCCAATCAATCGCCACCGTAAGAGCCACACAACAAATATTGCGACTTCCAATATCCATTTGGCTGGTTGATTCTCGACATCCTAACGCTAGTACTGTACTCCTGGGCGTTCATCAGTACGTTCCGTAGCTGGCGTTCATGGGTACCTGGTCCACTGGCTGCGCGGACTGCACCGTGTTGACATAGCGGTAGGTGGAGAACTTCTCGCAGCAGAAGAAGCGCGTGGACGCGCGCGAAACCCTGGCCACCAGGTGCATGAGCGCGATGCTGATCACGAACAGGCAGACCCAGACGAGCGCGAACTCGAACGCGTTCTCGCGCGCGTTGAACTTGTGGCTACCCAGCTGGATGTTGAAGCTATCCTGTACGAAGTCGTTGTCCGACAGCGCCGTGCTCAGCGCACCTAGCAGCCCCACGAACAGCGCCACGACGACCGTGCTCAGCAAGGCGACGGCAAACTTGATTGTGCTGAAGTATAGCGCCGCCGTGATCGCGAGCGGCGAGAATGAGAATAGCTTGGGCGACAGACGCTCACCGACAACGCCCAGGAACCGCAACTGCTGCGGGATGTCCACGTATACGTGCTCGCTGGGCGGCGAGATGTAGTTGTAGAGCTTCACGTCGTGCTTGGCGAGCACGCCCACGATGTAGAGCACACCGCGGAATACCACAACGCCGATGCAGCAGAGTGGGAGGAGACCCATAGAGATGTGAACGCCGCTGATGATCAGCAAGAAGCCAGTGATGCCCAGGAGCGCATTGAGAAAGTGGAAAATCATCAGCTTCAGTGTCGAGCCGATGCAGCCGCGTCTACGGTAGTCGCGACTTTGCGGCGGCGGTACGTACTGGAGCGGCTGGTACATTGGCGGCGGTGGAGGCTGCGTCGAGTACTGGTACTGCGCGTGCTGCTGTTGCGGAGCAGCACTGTTGCTGCTGTAGTACAGCGGCAAGGCCTGCGCTTGCGGGACGTTGCCGTTGTCGCCATAGAACGGAGCGCTCGGCTGCTGCTGGTGATTCTGGTCGGGGAACGACGGGTATTGGACGTTGTTGTAGCCGCTGACCTGCTTTTCGCTGTCTGCGTGGTCACCGCGATCGTAGTAGCTCTGGCCACCGGAGGACGCCTGGCGATTCGGATGCATGGTTGCTGCGGAGAGAATTGAGAAGTGAGGGCGCTGCTCGTTTTCGAATGGAGCTGCTCGCATCACCAACATTCCTCGCTGCGGAATGGTGGTGTCGAGCAAACGTCCATCACCTCAGTCGAGAATGTCAATATCGTCAGATTTGAATTTCGACAAACCACTCGCATTGCTTGTCGGATTTACAAGAATCC
>JAADXK010000919.1:0-13716 GCA_023337805.1 Globisporangium barbulae | reverse complement strand
CTCAAGCTCCTCGCCCCGACATCGACTTCGCCTCTCTCCACACACGACCGTGGTCCTCGCCATCCAACGCTTCCTCGCTCTACGCCAGACCAGCGCTCATCTCGCTCGGTCCTTCGGCTGCGCTGTGCCAGGTCGTTACAAAGTCTGTCACCAATCCTCCGTCCCGGTCAGCGTGAGCGTGATCATCGCCATTCAGGAGGGGACGTCGCTGCGTGGCTTCTCTAGGTGCTTTGAGCAAATCAACCAGCATGATGAGAATATTTTCCCTATTCAACCAGGGCATGCTCTTATACTATGGGAGAACAATTCCCACCGATGTGAAAACCCTGAACTCAACTATTGCATCCATAGGTTCATAGCTTGGAAAAACGAGCACAAAGACCCAAACGCGAAAAAAAAACAATCCCTAATGAACATACTTGTCAGTGATTCAAGAACAATACGAACACTTGAAATCCATTGGGGCAACCCTCGTGAGTTCAAATCTCACAGCTGTCGTTTATGCTTCGTTTTGTTTGTGCCGTTGTCTGCTGCTTCTCGAGTGTCATCGGACACCTCCCAGCTCACCTACGCGAGGCGCGAGACTCCAGACCACTCACTCACTCACTCACTCACTCACGCTTCCTTATGCCCTGTTGTGCTCGGCTTGGTCTTGTTCTACCGTCACCGCCGCCGCAGGGTCTGCCTGCAGTCTGCAGTGGGGACCTGTCGCGCGTCTGCGGACCAGTGGGTGTGGTGGTGGCATCGAAGAGCTCCGGCTCCGTCCGCAGCGTGCAGGCAAGCCTGTCGGGCGACGTGTGTTGTGTGCGTTGAGCGAGTTCGTGGGGCTCAATGCCGTGTCGCGTGGTGCGTGTGGCGTTCGCGCAACATAAGCGTGTCTCGTGTGTGTTTTTGGTCGTGGCGGGTCCGTTTTTAGTGCGATGGAGAGTGCGCGCGGCGTTGTTGTTGTGTGATTTGTGTTGTTGTGTGCTGTGTGTTGTTGTGTATGTTGTGTATGTTGTGTGTGTTGTGTGTGCTGTGTGTGCTGTTGTTGTGTGTAGGGTTGTCCTTGGGGGTAGTTTTTTTGCTTGTCACGAGCTGAGTTGGCCGACAGCTTGGCCGAGTGGTTAAGGCGATGGACTTGAAATCCATTGGGGCAACCCTCGTGAGTTCAAATCTCACAGCTGTCGTTTATGCTTCGTTTTGTTTGTGCCGTTGTCTGCTGCTTCTCGAGTGTCATCGGACACCTCCCAGCTCACCTACGCGAGGCGCGAGACTTTGGACATATAACGGGACGTTGCTCGTTAAGTTTTGCCTTTGCATATGAACCTTTTCTGTGATAAGTAATTTTGCGCAATTGTTTCAAGGCCGAACCAAAGTTTTGCCATCTTTAGGCGCACCCTATCGGTGCAGCCAGAAGAAGAAGCCAGTCACAGTCAGCATCTCTGATTGGATAGAAACAAACAAAACAACCATTTAGACCAATCAGATGGATAGTTTACAAAGGATGTTTCAGAGCCATTCGTTGCACACTGGCTCTTCAAATTACTTCAGATTTGTATGCATTTATAGTTACATCAAGATAGCCAAAGTAACCCCACAGGGGGTACTTCCCATACAAATAAACAGTTCGACTTTTGCCTTTGAAGACTCAGGTCTAAGGTCCTTCAGATTGCGCTCAGGGGAGCCAATCCACGTGTCGAGTTGCACTGCAATACGCAGGCAACATACACAACGCACGAGGCCTTGAGAGAAGGTGTCCACACGCGCTTCCTCATTCTGTGTACTATGCCGCGTAACGCGAGCATTGACGTGCCCGGTTATATATACAATAAAGCTCCATTTTATTCAACAGTTTTGGCACTGCGCTAACTTTGGTCTGGAGGCGGAATATCCAAGCTGACTTGACCATGCTCGTTGCGATCTTCTACACAGATTAATTTCGCTTTTATAAAGCCCACAACAGTTTCAGAAGAGACTTCGCTCCACACTTCGGCCACTATAGCAGCAATTCACTTCCTTTTGTCGCATGGGTCGGTGCAGGATCCTTGCTCTTGGTTGTAGTCTAGATACAGCTGACGGCAGCGAGTCTTGAACGGCTTCATGACAGCCACATTCATAGGCTGGCTGAGACCAGTTGCTTCAGGAGGCACAAACTCGAATCTCGTGTGGCAGTCACGCTCTAGCGCAACCTTCACGTGTCCCGTCTTGTGGACTTTAAGACTATCAAGCAGCAGCACTCCTGGCCCAGCCACCTCTGGACGTCAAATCTCTTGAATCCATTCCTCCATGACGTGACCGTCACAGTATGTATTGCGCTGAATGGTGAAATGAGCGCTGTCCCAGTCGTGACCAGGGTCGGAGTAGAGCTAAGCGTGGACGGTATTGTCAGGAACGCCGGCGAACACGATCAACGGACGCAGTTTCAC
Organism: Globisporangium barbulae; assembly: GCA_023337805.1. Taxonomy (NCBI): domain Eukaryota; phylum Oomycota; class Peronosporomycetes; order Pythiales; family Pythiaceae; genus Globisporangium; species Globisporangium barbulae. The sequence continues at coordinate 11,308 of JAADXK010000919.1, read as the reverse complement.
GTCAGCAGCAGACGCACAGAGGAATATCGACGCTCGGGAAGAATCGGGGTTAATGGCTACACAATAAAGTAACATCAATCAGTGAACGTATCGTTAAAAAGTGAAATCTAGTATAGAAAAATATAGAAAACATTCCACTTACTCTGGACAACATCCACGTTTCTCGTCCCAACGAACTCGACCGTTGACACTGGGTTCATGCCGATGTAGATCGAGGTCTGGTCCATGTTGAACACGAAATTGTAGTTCTCCGCACCGGTGTGGTATGCCAGAAAAGGCAAGCACTCTGTACGGTACTGAAAGAGCTGTGCGAATCGATCTGCAATACGCTAAAGAACACATGCCAGACTCAACTTTCAATAGCAATATATTTAAAGCGGTGCTAACCTGCATGTCGCTTTGTGGCTTTTGCCCGCGGCGAGTAATTCGGCGGAGAGTCAAGCCATTCCTCTTGAGGAAGTACTGGATGTACATCACAACGGCTTTATGCGAGCGATCAGCGACGTACATAGAGTCGAAACGCACCAAAGCGAGACGAATGCATTCTGTAGTAAGAAAGAGAAAGTGCCAGTGAGCATCATTCGGATTTATGCGGTCAACCTAGAAAACACAGTGTGTACAACACGAGTCAGACGCATGACGTGTCTATAACAAGTCTTTTTTATAGCGACATGTGAATAGTAATCAGAAACGTTCACTGGAACCATGTTTCCACTGAAACCTTATGGGTGAGATTAAACTTGCCGTAAAAATAACAGTCTTTGGACTTTTTACAATGTTGCAACTCGACCGAGTTTTACGGTACTAGGATCCCACGCAAATAATGATTTACGTCTTGCGAGGCTCAATTGTGAAGGGGCTTCAACGGCTAATAGAACTGCTTGTTGACGTAATGGAAAATAGTATTAACGGAAAAAGAGGGTAGATTTTGTGCCGTGTTTGATAAAAATTGGCTGTTGATTTTGTGAATATCGGCTAAAACTTGCTGCTCTGTGAGACCGCTTTAATCAGGTTGGAAAACTGGATTACACAGCTGCCAACCGTCGTACAGATAATACTCTCAAATTGATACAGACATCCCCCTCATTAAGCTACACTGCCATCATTTAATACCCTCTCGAAACTGATCAAATTGACATAACCATTATTTTTGACAGCCATTGGCGCGAAATTCGAATTGCTGGCACCAGTAACAACTGCAGAAGAGCTAATAGGCAATCCTGTTGAACGTGTTTGCACTTGCGGATACTTTGATCCTGACCAATGAAAGTTGCAGTTGGTGATACGAAAGCCAAGATCAAAGGCGGAGTTGCAGTTGTACCCAGTGCCCAAGTCAAGCCGAGTCGCATGTTGCACATCTGCATACTTTAACCTAGTGACAAAGAGTACCCACGTCTGATACATGGTCCACTCATGGAGGCAGCTCCATGAAGAGCGCAGAGAGCAGGCAAAGGACAACAGCATGTAGCAGACGCACTTTTGATTACCACTTGATAATTCATTTTTCATCTTTCCGTTTACAGCTCAAGTCAACAAGTGAAGAAATCCAGCACACCAGCAAGCCGATGGCGACAAAGGGAACGCGCGCCCGTATGACGCACGAGCAGAAGCGGGCGCTGCGAGAGTACCACGCCGCACACCTCACACTCACTCAGCACAGCCTCGCCGAGTGGGCGATGAGAGAGTTCAAGCGCCCGAGCACACTATCCCGCATGACGCTGTGTCGCGTGCTAAACGGACCTGCCGCCTTAACCCCCGCACGCAAAATCAGTCACAAGGTGACGTCTCCGGCTTTAGAAGCAGCGCTGTTGCAGTGGATTCGGCAATGTGAAGACTTCAAGCTGCCCGTCGTGACTGGCGCCACGATCCGCGAGAAGGCGGCCAAGATTCGGAATGACCTCGTTCACAGCGCTGAGCCAGACGCGACTGCTGTTCTCAAGGTCATGGCGTTCTCGCCTGGTTGGTTGTGCAAGTTCCAAGACCGACATCGCCTGACATCCAAGCGAGTCCACGGCGAAGCAGCGTCTGTGAGCAGAGCTGTCGTTACCGAGGGGCGAGCATTTCTGCAAGAAGCCACGCGTGGTTACGATAAACGTAATATTTTCAACATGGACGAAACGGCGTTTTTCTACTGCGCTTCGCCAAGCAAATCCATTTCAACTGGGCGCATAGCGGGTCGTAAGCAAGGGAAGGAGAGGCTGACCGTCGCTGTTTGCTGCAATGCAGACGGTTCAACGAAGTTGCCTCTGCTTTTCGTTGGCGCTGTGCGCAAGCCCCACTGCTGCTTCGGGAAGCGATCTGCTGAACAGCTCGGTCTCTACTACGAATCTATGCCGAAAGGCTGGATGAGCATTAAGCTCTTTGTGAGCTGGCTCTCTCGGTTCAACAAAGGCATGCAAGCTGAAGATCGCCACATCCTCCTGTTCGTCGACAACGTCTCTTCCCACCGTCTCATCGCGCCGCTATCTAGCATCCAGCTGTGCATGCTCCCTCCCAACACGACCTCCTATCTTCAACCACAGAACGCCGGAATCATCAGCGCGTTTAAATTAGCGATCAGCAGAATCCAGCACCGACACGTTGTCGATAGCTTTGACGAAGTTTTGAGCCGCGCCTCGGAGGTGAGGAGAGAGAACGTAGAACAAGAGGCAAACTCGTTGTTTCAGGTGGACGTATTGGTGACAATGCAATGGGCACAGCAAGCATGGTCGACGGTCACGCACACGACCATTTCAAACTGCTGGCGGCACACCAAGATATTAGACGAGGATATGTACGAGTTTGTTGATGGCATCGACTGTCTTCATCTTTGTCCGCCATCTCTGAGTCAGATGCTCAAGTACATTTAAATCCAATTGTGTGCCATACCATTTTGACCCAACCTTCATTTTTTTAATGCTTTGTTTACCTGCATTGAGCAGAATACCTCTCAAACCCAATACGCGGATGGCCAATTTTTGATGTAACTTATTAGGGGGAATATCTGTAACCAGGTTTCCGGTAGCGCAAGGTAAATCCTAACATGCCCAAAATACCAAAATAGTTTGGCACCAAAACCCTAAAACTCTAAAGGGTTATTTGTCACACGTAAAACCTCTTCAAAATGGTCAAGAAAAGCACTACTGAAAACTCTACCATCGTAAAAACTCGCGCTATATGATATTCTGCTCACGAGCTCCGAAGCTCTTGGTGGCGCTGTGGATATCAAGGATGGCAGTGGGCGAACTAGAAGCCAACATGGAAGCAAGCAAACAAGATCCTGAGATCTTCAGTGGAACTACTCGTGTTACTCCTGTGTCGAGCTGTTGAGAAGTCCAATTAAATCTGTAGCACACGCCTCAGTAATGCAGCTTTCATGCGCATCAAGTGACTCAGACTTTCTCCATACAACAAATATTGGAGAGTAAATTAAACCACGCCTAGTCGCTTTCTTCTCATCAGTTCGCTTGGTTCATTACCATCGACGGCGCGAGAAGAGTTTGATGTAGAGGTACGTGACGATAAACACGATCACGACCATCGCGACGAGCCAGAGCGATGTCCAGAGCCCGATCGCGGACGCGAGCTGCTTCTTGAGTACAGCGTTCTCGCGGTCGAGCAGCACCGTGTTCGACTCGGCGCTCTTACCCACGGCATCGAGGATCTTGCCGTCCTCCACGAGCGACTCGTTGATCGTCTGCGTGCGCTGCTTGAGCTCCTTCGCGAGGCTCATCATGTCCGACTGAATTGCCTCCTGCTCTTCGCGCGCCACGCTCTCGGATGCGCTCGCTTGCGCCACGCGCGACGCCGTGCTGCGGTCAACGAGACTGTTGCGAAAAGTGAGCAAGCATGCATTGGTTAGGCTCATGGTAGACAATAATCGAAATGACTGAGCGACGGGAGGGGGCGTACCCGAATCGCTTGCGAATGTCCTGGGTCGAGAGCTTGTCCTGCGGCTTTCGCTCCAGCAGCATCGTGCTGAAATCCTCTGCGCTGAGCTCCATGGCTACTGTTGCTGCTGCTGGTGACTCCACAGACTGACGTGGTGAGCGTTGTTTCGCAGGCTGCTGCTGTGTATGTGTTCCATCCTGTGGCTGAAGACTCGCGGCTCGCTGCTTCTTCTGCTGCAGAATCTCCGCCGCATGGGGCAGGCGATACACAGCTGTCTTCTGTGGCGCTTGCTCTGCTCGTAGTGGTAGTAGAGATGGCACCTCGGTGCTCAGTCTGGTGATCTCTTCCACTATGCGCATGAGAGTCTTCTGGATCGCTCCCCATTCCTCTGTCTGCTGATGTCGGGACGAAAGGAAAACGCACGTGCAGACGCGTCAGAATGCATCTCGTAACACCGCATACGGGGACAAACACCACGTACCTGATTGTCTCTTGCAATGTGCTGGAACACCTTCGCCATTTCGTGAAACTGGATGCAGCAGATCACAGCAACAGAAGGAGCGCAACGTTCTTTTCAATCAGAGCTGTCACGAGACGAGAGTCTACCCGTAAGCAACGAAGCGGCAGCAGAGCAGCAGTGTACCTGTTTAAGCAGCGGCGCTTTCGCGCTCGCGATCTCCTGCTCGTTGTCTGCTGCCTCGCGGAACCGGCGCCACGCGAGAATGAACCGCTTGCAGTCCACGGGCGTTGGGGTCGGCGTCGCGAGCGCACTCATCGTCATTTCGGGCTTTGCTGGCAAATTTTTCAGTCACGTGGACATTTGTGAAAGCTGACTATTCAGGAAACTGGAATCACAAAAATTGACGTCATAAAAACCGGTATCTATACCGGTATGATTTTTGTTTGTCCATTTGCAAACGGTGCCTGAGCAGGTGCTCCGGACAATCTCAGCAAAAACAGAACCGCTGGAATCGGGGGCAGCAGCCAGCTGATCTTCTGCTTCGTTTTCGAGAGCCACACACAAACACGCCCGCGCGGCTCCATTTCAAGAAAGAGCTCCACACAAATTCACCCCACGCCCGAAGGATGTTCTCGTTCCGAGCCAAGACGAGCGCGCTGGCCATGGCGCGTCCTGCGCGCGCGCTCACGAACCGCACGGCCACTGCGGCGATGATGAGCACGGCCAAGCTGAGCCTCGAAGAGCTCTCGGAGCGCGAGTGTCTGCGCGGCAAGCGCGTGCTCGTGCGCGCGGACCTCAACGTGCCGTTCAAGAAGAACCACTCGCCGCAGACGATCTCGGACGACACGCGCATCCGCGCGGTGCTGCCGACGCTGCAGTTGCTGCAGTACGTCGGCGCGAAGACAATCCTGTGCTCGCACTTGGGTCGCCCCGAGGGCCAGGTGAACGACAGCATGCGCTTGACGCCGGTCGCGGAGCGCTTGGGCGAACTGCTCGGCCGCCCTGTCAAAAAGCTGGACGACTGCATCGGCGACGAGGTGACCAAGAATATTGATGAGATCCAGGAGGGTGAAGTCGTGCTGCTTGAGAACGTGCGCTTCTACAAGCAGGAGACGAAGAACGATCCGGAGTTTGCCAAGAAGCTCGCGCACAACGCCGACGTCTTCGTCAACGACGCGTTCGGCACTGCGCACCGCGCGCATGCGTCGACTGCCGGCGTGACTAAGTACATCAAGACGAACGTCGCGGGCTTCCTCATGGAGAAGGAGCTCAAGTACCTCGCTGGAGCTGTTGAGACGCCGGAACGTCCATTGGGAGCGGTCATCGGCGGCGCCAAGGTGAGTGCAGTGGTGCTAAGCGGCGCAGTATCTTATGTGCAATAGTACTCACACCGTATGCGCAATGGCTGGTCGTTTGTGTAGGTGTCGACGAAGATTCCGGTGCTCAAGTCGCTCCTGGAGAAGTGCGACAAGATCCTCCTCGGCGGCGGCATGATCTTCACGTTCTACAAAGCCCAGGTATGCTGCACGTGCGAAAACGAGTCACACACAGTGCCTTTGCTCATCGCTTTCTATGTGCTTCTGCAGGGCATTGACGTGGGCAAATCCGTGATCGAAGAGGACAAAGTGGAGCTCGCCCGTGAGATCCTCGACGAAGCTGCGAAGCGCGGCGTGCAGCTGATTCTGCCGATCGACGTCGTGGTTGCCGACCGCTTCGCCGCGGATGCGAACTCCAAGACCGTCGAGCCGCACGTGATCCCGTCGGACTGGATGGGGCTCGACATCGGCCCAGAGACCCGGTGGCAATTCGAGGAGGAGCTCCGCGAGTGCCGCACGATCGTGTGGAACGGCCCCATGGGTGTCTTTGAGTTCCCAAAGTTCGCCGAGGGCACGCTGAGTGTCGCCACTACGCTCGCGCAGTGCACTGCGAGCGGCGCGACGACGATCGTGGGCGGCGGCGACTCGGTCGCGGCGGTCGAGCAGGCCAAGCTTGCACCGCAGATGAGCCACATCTCGACGGGCGGCGGCGCCAGCTTGGAGCTGCTCGAGGGCAAAGAGCTCCCGGGCGTCGCGGCGCTCACGGACGCATAGATGATACCGTTCGATCAGTGAATCAAAGACATGTAAAGCCATCATGCAGTTGTTAATAAGATTGCATGTGCACATGCACTCAATGGTAGCCACACAGATGAGAGTCGAAAGATAGAACCGCATGTTTGCATGTAACGACGGTCGAGAACTACTGTTCCTGGTTGCCGCTGCCTTTACGAGCCACAGCAGGCAACAGTGACCCAGCACACATCGACCGCATAAGCACACACGGGGTAGTGCCCATAGACCACCATATTGATGTATGGGTGCACAGAGAGACACAGTGATGACGCCCTTCAAGTGTTGCGCGCATCGCCATTTTCGCTTCGTCCGCCCTTTCAGCGCCCGCCGTTTCCCTTCAACGACGCAAGCACGCTTGCTTGATCGATCCAGCAAGAGAAACGTTCAGACAACGCATTCTCCCTTTATAAGGAGTCATATCTCTTAATAAGGAGTACAGATCCCTTTATAAAGACTTTCCAACCCGCTCTTTTTTTACATGCGCAAAAGAGGCAGAGGAACGCCATGCCAATCGCGCAAAGCACAAGGCAAAGCCGAGCGAAGAGCTCCGCCCATTAGCAACACTCGCTCCACGACGCGAAGAGCAGGCGTCTGCGCTGATTGTATCGTATCGTCCGCGCCACTCTCTCTCGATCTGTGGCTGTCTATTAGACGCCCGAGATTCCGAGCGTTGTTCAATCGACTCGAGAACGCCCGCCCGTCCCTCTCACTCTATTGCTATCTCATTCAGTACGTGATCTGACGAGGAAAGCGGTGAATATGGTGAGCGCGGGTGGGAGTAATGACTCGGCGGCGCTGCTGGGCGTCTCAGTCGGCTCGCGCTGCTACGTGGCCGATAAGCAGCGCATATGGCTGCCCGTGGTCGTCGAGGACGTGAACGAGCAGCAGCGCAAGGTCACGGTCCGTCTCGAGAAGCTCCACAACGGTGACAAAGAAGATGACGATGATGAAGACAACACACACAGCAGCGACGACGGACAGCGCCGCGTGATTGACGTGGACGACACGACCGTGCTGCCGCTGCAGAACACGACGTTCAGCGGCACGTCGCCGCACTTGGGCTGCGACGACATGATCGAGCTCAACCACCTGCACGAGGCGGCGATCCTGTACAACCTCAAGAAACGCTTCCACAAGCGCCTGCCGTACACATACACGGGCGACATCTGCGTGGCGCTCAACCCATACCAGTGGCTCGACGAGCTCTACTCCAAGGAGCTCCACTCGCAGTACCTGCGCGCCAAGAGCCGGAAGCACCTGCCGCCGCACGTGTACGCCGTGGCCGTGTCGTCCTACCAGCACATGAAACAGTTCGAGATGAACCAGAGCATCCTTGTGAGCGGCGAGTCGGGCGCCGGCAAGACCGAAACGACCAAGATCGTCATGGACAACCTCGCGAGCATCGCGTCGGGCTCGCGGCAGGAGACGATCACCAAGATCATTGAGGTGAACCCGCTGCTCGAGTCGTTTGGGAACGCCAAGACGACGCGCAACGACAACAGCAGCCGCTTCGGCAAGTTCACGCAGCTTCAGTTCGACGCCAAGCGCGTGCTCTGCGGCGCCAAGTGCGAGACGTACCTACTCGAGAAGACGCGCGTGATCACGCAGGAGCCCGGCGAGCGCAACTACCACATCTTCTACCAGCTTGTGCACGGCTCGACGCAGAAGGAGAAGGAGCAGTTTGGGCTGGAGGGCGATGGCAATGGCGGCAGCGCCAAGTTCGCCTACATGCAGGACGATGCGAGCAGCGTGATGAAGGACACGGAGAATTTCGCCAAGACCAAGACGGCGCTGGCGCTGTTGGGCCTGGCGCAGAGCCAGCAGGAGGCGCTCTTCCAGACGATCTCGGGCATCCTGCACTTGGGCGAAGCGGCCTTCGAGAAGCGGCCGGACAACGAGGACGCGAGCCAGCTGCAGATGCAATCGGTCGAGTACAGCAACCTGCTGCTCGGGCTGGACGTCGCGGCCATGGACAAGGCGCTCTGCAACCGCACGATGAAGGCCGGCGGCGAGGTGTATGCCGTGCCGCTGAGCCTGGCGCAGGCCGCGTCCTGCCGCGACGCGCTGGCCAAGGCGATCTACGCCAAGGTCTTCGACTGGATGGTCGCGCGCATCAACGCGAGTCTGAGCGCCGACGCGATCTCGGTGCACGCGATCGGCGTGCTCGACATCTTTGGCTTCGAGAGCTTCGTGCACAACTCGTACGAGCAGCTCTGCATCAACTATGCGAACGAGAAGTTGCAGCAGAAGTTCACGCAGGACGTGTTCAAGTCCGTGTACGAGGAGTACGCGCGCGAGCAGATATCTTGGGACCACATCGAGTACGCGGACAACCAGGAGGTGCTAGCACTGCTCGAGAGCAAGATGGGCATCATCGCGCTGCTCAACGAGGAGATCGTGCGGCCCAAGGGCAGCGAGGAAGGTTTCGTGGGCAAGCTCCAGACGCAGTACCGCACGAGCAAGAAGGTGATCGAGTTCGCGCGCATCTCCAAGACGCAATTCACGATCCACCACTACGCCGACAGCGTCAAGTACGAGGCCGCGGGCTTTTTGGAGAAGCACAAGGACGCGCTGCTGCCGGACCTCACGGAGCTCATGCGCTCGAGCTCCGAGGCGTTTCTGCAGCAGCTCTTCGCCAAGCAAGAAGAGCCGGAGCCTGTGGCAGCAGCTAGTGGCGAGTCGCCCTCTCGACCGATGGCTCGCAAGCGCGTCGGCGGCAGCAACGGTGGGGACTCGGCGTCCATGACCGTGGGTACGCAGTTCAAGCTCTCGCTCAACAAGCTCATGGAGAACATCAACCTCACGAACGTGCACTACATTCGCTGCATCAAGCCCAACAGCGTCAAGAGCACGACGCTCATCGACGAGCGCATGGTAGTCAACCAGCTGCGCTGCGCCGGCGTCATCGAGGCCATCTCCATCGCACGCGCCGGGTACCCGAACCGGCTGCTGCATCAAGCGTTCGCGACGGAGTTTGACATTTTCCTGACTGAGGCGCAGCAGCAGAGCGGCGACGCAGTCAAGAACTGTCTGGCGCTCGTCAAGCAGTTCAAGCTCAAGACACCACAGGAATTCCAGATGGGCCAGACTAAGATCTACCTACAGAAGGGCGTGCTGGAGCGTCTGGACCACGCCAAGGCCGCCAAGCTCTTCGCGTACGCGGCGCTCATCCAGAGCATCTGGCGCGGCGTACAGGCGCGTCGTCTGTACCAGGAGATGCGTGTTGCGCTTGTGGTCATCCAGCGCCGTGTCAAGGTCTTCGCTGCCGTGACGGTCTTCCAGCGTCAGAAAGCAGCGATCGCCACGATGCAGCGCGTGTGGCGCGGCCACGTTGGTCGCAAGGAATTTTTTGCCGTGCTCTGTGACCACCGGGCGATCCGCATCCAGTGCTGTTTCCGCCAGCACCTAGCCCGCAGGGAGTTGGCGCGTCTTCGCGAACTGGAGCGCCTGCGACTGATCGAGGAGGAGCGGCTGTACCGCCTGCTGTGCGAGAAGAGCGCCGTCGTGATCCAGAAACTAGTGCGCGGGTACCAGGCGCGCGGCGTGTTCTACCAACTGGTGCGCCACGCCGAGGAGCAGAAGCGCATTCAGGAGCAGGAAGAGGCTAAGCGGAGACGATTGGAAGAGGAAAAAGAGAACGAACGGCTGCGGCTCATCGCCGAGGAAGAAGAGCACCAAGAGCAGCAGCGCATCGCGGAGCAGCAGGAGCAGGAGCGGCTGCAGCAGCTGGAGCTGCAGCGCCAAGAAGAGGAGCGCCAGCGCCAGCTCGCGCTCGAACGAGAACAGGAAGCCGAGCGTCAGCGGCTATTGGCTCAGCAACAGGCAGAGGAGGCCGAGCGCCAGCGCCAAGTGGAACTGGAGAAGCAGAAGGAGACAAAGGCAGCCGTGACGGTGCAGAAGCTGACGCGCGGCCGCCTCGCACGGCAGAAGTTCGTGACACTGCAGGTGGAGGCCCAACAGGAGGAGGCGAACAGCACTGAGATGGCCGCGGCGCTGGAGGAGAACGCGCGCGTGCGCAAGCAGCTGGAGGAGATGTTAGAGGCCAATATCGAGCTCGAGAGCCTCGTGACCGAGTGGACGTGCGAGCGCGAGGTGTTGGACGCGTCTACGAACCTCAAGGAGCTGGACTTGAAACAGCGCATTAACGCCAAGAAGCAGCAGCTGGAGGCCGCACGGCTCGAGTTCAGCAGCCTGAACGAGCTCCTGGATAAGACGAGCACGCGCTCGACTGAGACTGTAGACTCGCACAGCTCCAACGGCTCCACGGAGACCGAGACGCTCAACTCGTCTGCGTCCGAGCCCGAGGACGACGATGAGGACTGGGTGCAGAACCACAACGGTGGCCACCACGACGACGGCTTTGACTTGGACCGACCGTCGACCGACGTGGCACACTTTCTGGAGAAGCACTCGACGCTGTCCAAGCCGCGCTTCAGCAACGTGGCGAACCTGCAGCAGCGCAAGGAGAAGTCGGTGCAGCTGCTGCGTGCGGGCGCCAAGCAGCTGGGCATGGCCAAGAAGTGGGTCAACACAACGCGCAAGAACGGCAAGGCCGCCAAGGTGCACGGCGAGGCGGATGCCAGCGGCAGCGTGGCGCTGTAGACCACGAATAAGAGAGAGACACAACGTGAGAGAGAGAAAGAGCTTCGATCTTGCATGCGTGGATGAAAGGAGGAGGGAGTTGATGGTGCAGGTTGCTGCCGACAAGAGACTATGATTGTGAAAGTAAAGTAAAAACCCAAAAGTCTGACCAAGGTCTGGACCAAACACGCTGTGATTAGTAGATATCATAAAAAATTGTGGTGATATGTTGGGATATCACCATTGGGTCTTGACTCAAAAGCCCATCTCTCATTGGTAAAAATAT